>QEPC01012054.1:357810-402938 GCA_003113815.1 Sphenodon punctatus | reverse complement strand
AGCCAGCCAGCCAGCCAGCCAGCCAGCCAGCCAGCCAGCCACTGGAGCAGTGGGAGGGAAGGACAGCACCTCAGCACAGCAATAGCATCCCTTATTGATGAGGAGCCCCTTCCCAAGACTGCTTCTGGCATGGGATGGTGTGTGTGCTACTCCACCATCACTCCTTGTCCAGGGGCAGCTCAGGGAATCCCAGCAGTGGAAGGTTGACCTTCAAGAAGATCAACTGCTCCACCAACTTGGCCCCCAGTCTCAGGTGGTGCGGGGAGCAGCTGTCCCCCACCACAGAGAACACCCGCTCGCTGGGGAAACTGGTTGGTGGGCATGACAATAGTCCACTGGCCACTTTGGACAGGGCCAGTCACACGTTGGTCTTGCCAGCCCAGTAGGCCAAGGGATCACTGCTGGGATCGATGCATGGCTCCTCGTCCAAGTAGGTATCAACTGCTGCTCAGGTGCCGCCATACTCCCTCTCATAGCTGTCCCTGGGCACCACCGCCCCCACTGTCCTCAGCCACGCTGTCAGTTCCTGCCCTTTTGTGGGCCGGGCAGAGGAGGAGCTGCTGTTGTAGGGGTGCTGCTTCTGTTCATCCTGCTGCTGTTGCTAATGCTCGGGCTGGGGGCAGGGATAGACCACGCTGATTGAAAGAGGCAGCTGCTCCAACCCCGACCATCCACTGGGGTGTCCTGCTGCTGCTGCTGGTACCACAAACTCTCCAGACCCTGCTCTGTCTTCTGGACTCTCCCCACAAGATCATCCTTCCACATGGCATAGTGGGCTGACTTGCATGCCATGCTGCCCTTGATCCTGGGGTCCAGCATAGTTCCAACAACATATTCCCCCCACTGCAGAACTTTGTCGAACCTCACCATCAGGTCTGTCTTGAGGTTCTGCGCCAGCCCAACTGCCTCAGCCCCCAGCTTCTTGCTCCTAGGACCAAAATCCTGTCCCTGCAGCATGATCTCCTCCAGACTCCCATGGAGACTCTGGACCAAGGGCTTATGGTGGCCGTGAAGGAGCTGATGGTCTCTGTCACCTCATGGAATGGTCTGAGAACTAGCACCGTCTGTGCCAGGATCTCCCATTCTGGCCGCTTGAAGCCTGGAGGTGCTCTGCTGTCCGTGTCCAATTCCACCTGATGCCAGGAGGCTTTCTGCTCCACAAGTCGCTCAAGCATCAGGAAGGTGGAATTCCACCTCGTGGACACATCCTGTGCCAGAAGATGCCCTGGGGAGCCTTGCTCAGCCTGTTTGGCCCTGAGGATTTCGCTGCCCTTAACACTGCGGTTAAAGAACCCCACCAGCTTCCTCCCCTGCTCTATCAGGGAGCTAAGCGTGCCTGCCCCAATCCCCTTCTTCCCCAAGCCTAGAAAGTCCATGACCACCAGGTGGAGGGTGTGTGCTGCACAAGGGATGCTGGTAAACTCCACATCGCAAACAGCCCTCATTATATTAGATGCATTATCAGTCACCACACACCCCGGGGTGAACGGTGCACCAGGCGTTACCCAATCCCCCACCACGGCATTCAGGGCTGCTTTGAGGTTACTAGAAGTGTGGGGGATGTCCATTACTTGTGCCTGAATCATGGCCCACCTAAACTCTGCTTCAGGGCCCCTCCTGCCACTGTCCAATGCCAACTCTGGGTCCTCCCACCAGTGCGCCGTCACCGCCAGGTACGCGTGTCGAGCGTTCCGGCTAGACCACAGGTCAGTTGTGAAATGGACAGTGGCACCCCCAGCCCCTGTCAGTGCCAGCTGCTCCTTCACTCTGTCCTTTAAAGCCCTGTACAGACCTGGCACCACCGTACGGCTGAGGGTGGTGCAGCATGGCAGCTTAAACTGCGGGGCCAGAAATGCCATCAGCCGCCTAAAGCTCATGTCCCTGACCATGGAGAAGGGCTGCCTGTCAAGCGCAATCATCTCACCCAACAGGTGCGTGGCTTTCTCTTGAAAGCCACACCACCCTCCAGATGCCAATGGCCTTGGCAGCTGCTCCCACACCAGCTCCTCCATGGTTGGCTGATGCTGCTGCTTCTCTTGCTGCTCCCCCATAGCAGTGATACTGCTCCTGCTGCTAGAGGCATCCACTGGAGCAGGACAGTTGCCCGATGAAGGAGGATGAGTGGCTTCTTCGATCAGAAACCCATTAGTGTCCACTGACCCAGCCTGCCTGCTTAGCAGAGCAGCACTGTGGCATGTTTTAAGGTGCCTGGACATGACAGTTGTGCCAAGGTTGGTGAGCACCTTCCCACGCTTCACCACCATGCTGAATAAAGTGCACTGCACCTCCTGGGGATCATCCACCCGCACCACTTTAAAATGGTCCCAGACCCATGATTTTCTGCCCCCCGCTGCCTTCTGGCCTGCATCAGGTGACACACTGCTGGGAGGGGCAGGAGTCAGACATGGTGGCACCTGCAGTGGCGACACACCTTGTAGAGGGACAGCCACCACCTCATCAGGACCAGATATGGAGACCTCCTCCATGGACATCTCTGCATCGCTGTCCTCATCCCCTAACAGAGTGATGGAGGCTGCTGGTCTCCCCATGCTGCTCCCACTCTGAGCAGTGCTCTCCCCCTGCCCCATATAGCTGCTGCTGTTGCTGCTGCTGCTACTGCTGTGCTACGTTCCCTGCTGCCGGTGCCTGGGGATCAGGCCCTGCCTCTAGCCCTGCCTCTAGCAGCGGAATGTTGCCTGCTTTTTGTTACAAGCCTCCCAGATGTTGTGAACTTTCTGGGATTTAAGGGAACATGTGCTAGTAGTGAGACAAATAAGTAGGGGGGGGGAAGGGAGCTTTAATCCCCCTTGTCCCCAAATTGATGTCATTTTATTTCTGCCCCCTTGGGATTGAATAGAGCAATTTGCTCTTTTTGGATACATTTTAATTAGCATTTAATATTGTATTTATTGTATGTTTTATTTTATTCTTCTTTAGAGCATACGAGTCATGTGTTAAGGCTTATGGATTTGTTGAAAATGTCTTATATTATTTTTTGTCAAGTTGTTAAGCATTTTCCCCAGTGTGATAGAGTGTACTTTGAATTATGGAATTGTGAGGAAGTAATGGCCTATGGCCACGCTGAATAAAGCAATTTAATTGAATATATACACAATATTACATAGGGATGGCTGGGGGGAACACACAGACAGCTCAAAACAACACAGGGAGGGTTACAAAAACTGAAATAAAACCTAAATCAACCCAATCCTACCCTAATAAAAAAACAAACAGGGAAAGGGAATTAGGAATGGAATATGGAGGGAGAAGGAGAGGGAAAGGAATGGATTCAATGGAGGGTAGGGAGATAGAACACAGGGATGGGTACAAAATTAAAATAACAGCTAAATCTATCTAATATAATCTAAAGAAATTATAATATGGAGGTAAATGGGTTGGATGGGTGAAATAGTAGGTGGATGGCAATGGATTGGGGAGCTGGGAACTGGTGGGAGAGGGAGCCTTCTGAAACGCCTGCTGTTCAGGAACAGTGACTAGCTCAGAAGGTGTTGGCAGTGGGGAGGGCAATGAGTTTTGTTACTTGCTGTGTCTGCCTCACCGCAAGCCCCATTGGCTCCATGTAGCCTAGCGCATGGCCAATCACAGACTGCGAAGCCAGTCTGGTGATGGTGATTGGACAGGCTGGCTGCTACTCCAAACCTCTTCACCCCTGTTGCCAGGAAGTCTGCTCCTCAGCTGACTCCGCCTCCCTGTTATGTTTTTTCCTTTCAGTCACGTTTTTCCCACCCAAACTCAACCGAACGCGGCTGAACACGAACAAACTGTTCAGTCATTTTTAGGTTCGGTTCAGCTGATCGGTTTGGAAGTTTGGTAGTTTGGTTTGGATGTTCGAACAGATCGAGTTCAGTCCGAACTCTGAACTTCTGAACCGCATCATACCAGCCGCCCCTGGCAGGGGGGATAACATCCCACCAATCAGGAGACTTGGTTTACGCATCCAAGCTGGACAATTGTCATCACAGTCACATCCTGAAGGACTGTGACAAAGGACATAGAAAATCCCTTATTGTCTCTTTACTAAGCAGATGCTTCCAATTTTCCAGTAATAAGTGAGGAAGAGTGGATGTGGTGGTAAAAGCACAGAATTATATTTTTATTTATTTCTATTTATTTCTAGATTTATACCCCGCCCCCTTAGAAAAGCTCGGGGCAGCTGATATATGGGTGACATTTCTTCTGTCCAATTGGCATCACAATCACACCTTGTACCACAGTTACAAACATAAGAGAATCCATGGCATAGACTCATTCTCTGAAGATGTTGTGAAGGCTTATAACATTGGAATACTTTATCTAATCTTTCTGATATTTGTCATACATGGTCATGAAGGTCTGAGATATAGTCCTACTATATTTCATATAAACTGGCTGAAATATAAAGATGTTATAGCCAGAAATAGATTTAAATGTAAATTGCTTAGAACATCAGGCACCTTTATCCAAGCATCCTGAAATTTAGTTGAGATATTAATTTTGTGGAAGGGCATAATCCTGTCATGATTAATCCAAACTGGATGGGATACAAAGACAGTAAAGCTAGGCATGTTTATGCAGATATGTATAAAATAGCAGATTTCAACTGCTTATAAAATCATATCCCTTTACACAATCTTTATGAAATGTGCCACACACGAAGTCCTTTAGTGGGGTACAATTCTTCCTTATTTCATCCAAATATACTTAAAAACAAAAAAGGTACAGCTGAAAATGTGTTTTCCGTTGAAACCAATGAAAATCAAAAATGAAACTAAAAACGTAAATGAAACAGTCTAACAAAATATAATGAAAATAAATTTGATATTTTAATAATAAAAACTAATAATGAAAAAAGACTATTACTGTACACATCCCTACCATAGTCACATGACCTGAAGTCCTCTCCTCTCCCTTTTCAGGGAAGCAAAGAGGGATTTGTGTGTGGCTGGGAGACTTGGCAGAGGAAGAGACAATGCTGCAATTGGACAGTGGGAGACTCAGGCCGAGGCACGATGCACACACTGTTCATGCACATTGCATGTGTGCAGTATGCCTGTTCCCTGTGTGAATTTGGTCTGTGCACCATGCGCGAGCAGACCATGAATTGGGGCCTATGGAACTACACATTTGGAGAGGTGTCTTCTGTTAAAAAAAAATGGCATTGTTAAACTCATTATGAAATTATTGTTAGGTAAGCATTGTAACATATTAGGTATTTGAGGTAATATCTACACACAGGAGATTAGGTTTACAAAGGATGCATCAGAAACACAATTGTTGTGATAGTTGAAGAATGTGAAGACAATATATTTTTTTCCAGAAACCAAATCAATATTGTGTCAATTCAATATATTGTATTTTTGTATTCATTAATGTGTTATATCAAATTATCTCAGGATGGCAATTGTAGTTTATAGCAGCATGAAATGATGTTAGAAATTAACCTAAAATAAATTGAAAAACTTACTCAAAATATATTCATGAGAACTAAATTCATTTTCTCCTTGGTACATTAGATAACTGAAATGAGTATGTTTGGAAGTATAGAGAGAAATTAAGGCAGCAGAATATTTTTTTCTACTGAATGTATGAGTGCTCCCTCCCTCTCTCCCTCCTTCCCTCAATTTTGACACACCTTTTAAATTGCCATAGCATTATAGGAGATGTGAGTGAAATGTTCTTTACTGTTTAGAAGATTTGTGTTTGGGAATTAATTAGACAGGCTCTTTGGAGTGATAAGGCTAAAGATAATTATAGGTTTGCAATATTTTGTGTTGGAGATTTAAGTGGGTATGCATTATTTCCCCACTCCAAAATCTCCTATAGAAGCGAAGCAGTAATGCTGTCATTGCATCCGTACCTAGGTATGCTGCTTTTGCAGACTCTGTAGTCATAGTATGTAGAAAGTTTCATTTGAGTTTAGTGATTGGATGGAGAAAATTTCAGGGTCTTGGGTCCAGATCACAGCTAGAGTTGGTGAACAGCAGGGATGACACTAGGTCCAAGTTCAGGTTCAATCTAGGTGCAATGCAAAGTTATAGTCAAGAGGCTAATCCAAGTCAGCAGCCAGGAAGTCAGATCAGAAGGAAGGGAGATCGAGGTTGGGTTCAAAGCTGGTACTAGGTAAGTCAAAGGGTTGGGCACTGTCTGGGCTCGAGCGCAGACTGAAACCAGGACAGAACTATAGCAGAGAGCGGAGCAGGGCACCGCAGTAGATAGTAGGGGTGGGAATAATGGTATTGGATTAATCTGATTCTGCCGATAATGGGCGATATCGGATTAATCCGATGAAACCAGTCAGCATGCCGGATTTTTAACATTGGCCGGTTTACCAGATTTTTTACATTGCAGCCATTCAATGGCCGCAATGTAAAAAATCCGGTAAACTGGACAATGTTTAAAAAATGGTATGCCAATACCGGTAAATCCGGTATCAGGGAGTTCCGATACTGGTAAATCTGGTATCTGGTGTTCCTCCCCGAGTCCCACCTCTAGTAGATAGACTGGCTAGCCATCAAGTTGTGTGGACAGTTTCCTCTTCTTGTTGTCCTCCTTATCTATGCCAAGGCAGCTGTTTGGGCTTATCCCAAGTCCCTCAGACTGGCATGTGCAGCGCATGCAGCGTGCACACACATCCCAGCATGGGGGCCGCAGCATGCACATGGCATGCATGGGAGTTGGGATTGCACCCAATGTCATTGCAGGCTGGCTGGCCTATCACTAGTCTGCAATCACATGGGGAACAGGTTATTAGGACTTCTGCTGTGGTGCTATAGACACTTCCCTGGTGGCAGGGAGGCCACATCTTTTATTGGTAACCCTAGAGATCTGGACTTGAGTCTGGAGAGGGCTTGCAGAATGGAAGTGTAGTATATGTCCGAATAAAGATTAATTTTATTATTTATTTATTTATTTACTTTTGTTTTGTTTGTTTGTTTTGTTTAAATTTCCATGCTGCCCTTCCCAAAGGCTCAGGGCAGCTCACAAATAATCAAAACATTAAAATACAAGAAACTCTAAAGATATGTGAAATATTGCACAAGAAAGAGGAAAAACAAAACGTTTAGTTGTGGTAATATCAGACCACATTATCAGCTATAATTAACACATCATGAGAACAAATTGGCATGAATATTGTCAGGGTGAATTGTCAAATAGATGCGGCTCCCTGCTACTTATAAGTCAGATATGACCTAACTAACTATCTGCCTTCATATAAGCCTTCCAGGAAACAATGGAGTACCTTTATACAGCTGGTTCTCTGAATACATTACCCAAAAGTAGTTTTCTACTCCCATCTTTAGAGAGAAAACTCTTAGTCATAAAAATAGTCCTGTCATTAACCAAAATAAGTTTAATTAGCTTTATATTATTTGTTCAGTACTATGGATAATGAAAGCTATATTTAGGCATGGCCATTCATTCCATAAAAATGTTTCTTAGACTTGTTTAATTTGTACTAATTTGCTATGCCCCATACTCTATTTGAAAGACTCTTCCTGCAGAATTCATATTTGATAAATAGTGGATGAGGGTACATGAGCACTGAGGGCCAGATCCTTATGCAACCCTTTGGCAGGCAGTCACCAAAGCCACACTGAGGGGTAAGCACAGGGAGCCAGACCCACAGTGCAGGATTGGACCCTCTTCACTGTTGGGAGGAGGGAGGAGGAGGGGGTGCATTCCTCCTCCCCCTGCCTGACAGCTGTACTCTGATGTACAGCTGTACACCAGTGCTCTGATGACACCCAGTTAGACCTTTCTTTTTCATTAGACCCAGGCCCGGCAGTCTCGGTACTAGCAGCTGTGGGGATTGGATGCAGGCGAGATGATTGAGGATTAATCGCAACAAGATGGAGGTGATGCTGATTGGCAGGGTAGGTGTTTGGGGTGAGGGAGGGGCACCCGTCTCAAGTGTGTAGCCTGCGTGTGCTCCTGGATCCACAACTGTGCCTTGATATACAGGTTTCAGCTGTGGCCAGGAATGCCATTCATCAATTACATTTGATGAGAAGGAGGCTTCACCTGTATATTTCAGATTCCGACCTTATGACTGTCAACCATGCATTTGTCACTTCGAGGCTCGACTACTGCAGTGCGCTCAACGTGGGGCTGCCAATGGTGATGGGCAGAGAGTGCAGCTGATGCAGAACACAGCAACCCACCTTCTTATGGGGATGGGTTGCTGGAAGCATATTCTTCTGTGCCCAATTCAGGGGGCTTGTATTAACCTATAAAGCCCTGAGCAGTCTGGGCCCTACGTACTTGAGGGATGACCTCACTCCCTGGGTCCTAGGGGGCTCCTGTGGTCGTTAGGGGACACCTTCCTGGAGGCCCAAGATATCAATGGATGGCCACGGACAGGAGAGCATTCTTGACAGCCATGCCTGTGCTGTGGAACTTGCTCCCAGTGGAGTTCCACCTCTGCCCAGATCTCCTCACCTTCTGGTGGCAGTGTAAGGCCTGGCTCTTACACCAGGCATTTGGTAGAGGGGATAGGTAGGTAGGGGGGAATAGGGGAGAGGGATAGGTCATGAAGTATAATTTACATTTTACTGTATTTTTGTAGTATTATTGACTTTTATATTTTATTATGTGAGCTTTCCTGAGCTGTCTGAGGCAGGAGGGGTGAGATAATAATAATAATAATAATAATAATAATAATAATAATAATAATAATAATACATCCTGGGGCAGGCAGGCAGCATCCCCCAGAGAAACTAAGAGACACAGCCCAGACCAGTGCCCATCCACCCAGGTCAATGGTATTTTTTATCCCACCCTACCTGTTAGGCTCAAGGTGACTTACAATTCTTTAACTTATTAACTGTAACATAAACTTACTAGTTAACTCAGCTCTCAATCCTCACAACAACCCTGTGAGGTAGGTTAGACTGAGAGATCTGTGACAGGCCAACGGTCACCCACTGAGTTCATGGGTAAGGTGAGACCTGAACCAGGGGTGTGGGGGTGGGCTCCTGCTACCTACCGGTCAAAATACGGTAACTTTACCGACTACACCACACTGGCTCCTTTCTGACTGTTGGAAAAGACATGTTCAAAACATAGTTTTTTCAGCCTCTATAGAGTGTTATCTCAGTGGATGAAAACATATGTGACAGTTGCCCATACTGGCACTCATTGGCCTGGGAGTCACATGTACATTTGTTCTGTTGCAGCCAGATGATGTTGGCCTGCATATGTCCTGGGACAGGTGGGTGGCTATGGGATGCATTCTCCAGAGAAGCTCTGAGACACATCCTGGGCCAATACCCACCCATCCATACCAATCTGAGTTAACAGGGGCCCACATGTCTGTTTTGTACCTGAGTCCCACCCCAACATGATGTCAGTGGATTGGGTCCCTGTGCTCACTTGGCCCCACTGAACAGCTGATCGAGGGGTTCTGGAGGAGAAAACCAACTAGCCCCACTGAACATCTGGATTGGGGGACCTCCAAGGAATACCCCCCATCAGCTGTTTGGTGGCAGCTCTGATCCTGCTGAGCAGCATTGTCCCAGGAGTTATGTCCCATGTGTACAGCTCTTTGGGCTTCATTGAGGAACTTGTGACATCAGTCCCCATGCTTGGGTTATGGGGGGAGGTTGACAACATGAACAGCCCTCCCTGGAAAACCAAGGAATAGCAGCTGCAGTGGAGCAACCTCACTGCTGTCATGTTTGTTTTTACCCATTAAGAGACAAAAAAAAATTACTTGTGATCACAACTCCCACTTTGAGACCGATGAATTAAAATGTGATCCCATGGTGAAAAAAAGTGACTCTTCAGATGGTGCACTTTCATTAAGCAGACCTGCTACCTTCTGTGTTCCCAGAATTATGTGTTCGGCTTAAATATCTACAATATCATTTTTATTTTCAAATTATGTTTACACCTAACAGTGCAGATTAACCAACACAGTTCAGAATAATTCTGATTCCATTGGGGTGGGGGGGGAGGAGGGACAAGTTGATGTGTAAAGAGATAGATAGGGAGATAGAAGAGGTATTTCATTATTTTCTTCTTCAGGCTTCCAGAAACAGACATAATAGTATGGAAGAATCCCAATATGGCTCCTTGACCAAACTTTTAGGCCAGAGCTTATTGCTTTGCAAGAAAGGTGCATGTCTGCCTCAGCTGGTTAGCTAAAACTTCATGAGCTACAGTTAGCACCAATACTGAAGTTTCCTGTTGACATCTCTATGCTGGCCCTTATCTATATCTAATGATAACACCTGTGTGTGTGGGTTAGCTACACTCCCTGACAGATGTCCCGCTCCACCCTTGGGCCCCCTTATCCTCCTTCAGAGGAACTGAACTTGCTTGCATCAGCAAACCAATTTCTGCCTTGTAACAAGAGGTATTGTCTGTCAGATATGATTATCTAATACCAGCATGATCGAACCACGTATGGTTGCTTGTTTACTACTGTGTATATAAGAAAACTCTTCGCTGAAAGGCGTTGTCCATTGGTAGCAATACCAGTGGAACCACAGCTGTGTATCTGAATAAACCTGATGGAACGTTCCTGCTGCAGCCTCCTCTCATTTCAGCCTGAAAATCCACGACAATTCTGGTGTCAGAAGTGGGATGAGAGGAACATAGGAATCCAACGGACTCCTGCAGTAAGTGCTGTGCTGTTCTGGTAGTGGGGGACACCTCACTCACGGTGGACTTCGGCTAACAACCGAACCCCATTCTGATAATTGCCCTAATACCCTGGTGGTCAATTAGGGACTGAAACAGGTGCCCTGTTTGACGGAACTCAATTTTAAAACACCGATTCCGTCTTGTCTGAATCAGAAATTTATTTTACACTTTGTCTATTAGTGTTTATGTCTTGTCTGGTGTACGTTTTGTCTGGTATATTTTGAAATAAATGTGTGAATGTTAATGACTGTGGTCCAGGTCTGAGACTTAAGCCAAGTTCAGCCGCCCAGAGACCATCCTATATGGTTGGTTTCTATCGCAAGCGGGCTTGGTGGAACCTCATGTACCCCACAGGTGTGACTGTATAAACCCTTTCCTTTCCCTGTATGAGCCAGATCCTACAGTCAGTTACCCTTTCTGGTACTCTGTGAGGAAATGGACCTCCTTCCCCCTGTGTGAATGTATGAGAGTGTTTGTAAATACCTAATTCCTTCCAACCTGAGTCTCTATAGATCCGTTGTTTCCAGTCAAATACTGGGACTTCTGGGACTTTAGAGGATCCTTTTGTGTTCATTTGTAAGGTCTTGTCAGTTTGTATTTTGTAAAATGTGTGTCTGTTTCCCTCACCCGTTCCAGGTATGTGGGGTAGTGCAAACACCATGAACTGTTGATTACTTGTTAATTAACAGACGGTTCATCGCTCCCTGCCGGTATTCCTTTGCCTCCTCTGTCTGTCTGTCTGTCCCCTGTATAACTTTGTTATCTGTGGTTTTAGTAAATTAGTTTTGTAAAACAAACTTGCAAACTAAAATTAAAATGGGTTCAGCTGCCTCCAAGTTGCCCCCCCGGGGATGGGCCCCGGTGGTTAAGTGGGTAACTAAATGGAATTTGTATACCTTTGACAATCTGGATTTGTAATTCCCTTTGGAGGGGTCTTTTTCCTTCTCAATTTTAAAACATTTTTGAAATAATCTGGAGGGAAAACACCCCCGACAAATGGATGTTTGGTACCTATGGGACGCAGAGGCTTATAGTCCTGCCGTCAAAAAGCGCTTTGAAATATCTATTTCCTCTGTCTGTTTTCTTTCTCCTCCTTTATATAGTCAAAAGTCCAACCTCCTCAAGTTAAATTGCTCCTCTCTGGTCTCTTAACTTGAACAGAGGGGAACTCTAATATCTCAAAGCCGTTCCGACAATAATAATTATGACTGAACAGTCCAAGACCCTGGGTTTGACACCGATGCCCAACGCGCAGCGTTAGTTAAATTTTCAAATTGACTCCTTGAAGTCATTTCGAAACTAGTCCCTCCCCAACAGAACTGGCACCGTATATCCTTAGTTCTCCACCAAAAAGACAACACCCCGATGATTACGGGGCTCGCCTCCTCACTAAACTACAGGCGGCCCGTTTGAATTGAAAAACAAAAACTCTTAACAAGATTCAAGTCTTTTACAGCCAAATTTGGGACCAGTTACAGAGGAAAAAAGCCAGAGGCAAAACAAAAGAAAGTGATAGTCAAACTCTGTCTCCTACAAGTTCAACAGTTAACCTACAGACGTAACCCAGGACCCAGACACCCTCCTCAGCAGTAAATTTGAAACCCGTGCTGCCCGTGGCCATGCAGAATTCCTGGAACAGTAGTACCAGTCTCGTAGATCTACAGACAGAAACCCGGACCAGTGTTCCCACCGTGAACCCGGTAATCCAGAACCACCATCCTACAAACTGCAGATATGAAGCCTTCCCAGTCATTTGAAACCTTCCTGCTGCCGCCGCCATCAAAAATGGCCCCGGCCCCGTGAACACTATCTTGCACCTAAAAACCAACTGACTCGGTCCCGGGACCCCCCAAAACGTGAGCTCATCTTGTTTGTCTGGGGTTTTTTTTGTCTTGTTTGTCTGCTTTTTGTTGTCTGTTGACCAGTCAGGCCCCATGTTCAGGTTTCTGTTGGGGGGTACCCCTGTTCCCTTTGTAGTTAATACCGGGGCCACGCGTTCTATGCTCCATAGTAATGCAGTTCCCCATTTACCTGTGTTTACTACTGTTATACCCACAATAGGAGTTGAAGGTGTTCCCAGCTCCTAGCCTCTCACTGACCCGGTCACTGTAACTGTCAGGCCGCTCACTAAGAGGCATTCCTTTTACTCAGTCGGAACACCCCTGTAAATCTCTTGGGTAGAAACTTGCTCTGTAAATTAAATGCAAACATCTCCTGTACACCTGATGGAGTATTTGTCACTGTACCCAACCTCTTAATCCCATCTCTCGTGATGGCCCTCGCTACTAAGGAGGCTGGACAGGAGTGCCTGCCTGGCCAGCAGGCCCTCCTTGACCAATTGCCTTCTACATTGTGGGCAACCAACCCTGGTCATGTTGGATTGCTGCGAGGTGTGGATCCAGTTGTCATCCAGGTTAAAACTGGCAAGTTCTTCCCTTCAGTGCCTCAGTATCCTCTTTCAACAGAAGCTATTCCTGGTATTTAACCTGTTATTTCTGTTTTCTCCTCTCTGGGGTATTGGTTTCTACTCGCTCCCCTGTAAACAGTCCTATTTTACCTGTCAAAAAGCCAGGGAATTTCCATCCCAATGATACTCCTGTTTTTTGCTTTGTTTAAGACCTCCGCCAGGTTAACAATTTGTTGTACCCCTCCACCCGGTGGTTCCAGACCCGGTCACCACCTTTGCTAGTATACCCTCCTCCGCGTCCTGGTTTACTGTAAAATCTTTCGCAGGCTTTCTTTTCTGTATCTGTACACCTTTACTAGGTTGTCCCAGAGGTTCCGTGATTCTCCCTCACTTTTAGATTGGCCCTTCGGGAAACTTTAGGTAACTTTCAATTGCCTCCCAACACCTCCCTTGTTACTTATGCTGATAATTTACTTGTTACCGTCTCTTCCCTTCCTAACTGTCAGACTGCTTCTCTGTCTTCCACGTAACTGTCTTACTGTGCTCGCTTAAACCTCTTTGCCCCGTCCGGACCTTTCTGATTGCCCTCAACCAAATGCTGCTCTGAATCTGTTTGTGGACTGCTCCTGCCTCCGTGAAAATAACAGCTGTCTGTTGCTTATGCTGTCTGCACTCAGTTTAAAGTCCTAGAAGTTTTTTCTTTGCCTAAACTGCGCAGCGCCCAACCTGCTGAACTCGTTGCCCTTACCTGGGCTTGTACACTGGCTCATAAACAATCTGCTAATGTTTTCACTGACTCCCTCTATGTGTTTGGTGTCTGTCACTCCTTTGGCGCCATTTGGCGAAATGGCTCATTTTGAAACACCCCCTCACTGTGGCCGTGCCACATGCTGTTTACTCTTTACTTAATCAGAAAAACGCAGTTCCCTTCCCATGCCCACCTCACTCATTACGAACTGAACCTACCTCCCCCACCCTGACCCTCTTTGTACATGGCTCTTGTGTTCGCCTGCCTGACTTAAAACTTTCTGTTGGCTATACTGTTTGTACACAGTTTCAGGTTCTTAAAGCATACTCTTTGCCTTTTTTACACAGTGCCCAGCCTGCTACACTTTTTGCTCTTACCCGAGCCTGCACTTTGACTGAAAACTGCTCTGCAAACAGTGACACTGATTCTCGCTATGCGTTTGGGGTTTTCCATTCCCTTGGGTTCTATTTGAAGGGAAAGGGGCTTCCTCACCTCCTCAGGTAACCCTATCTCCCACGCTCCTTTCATTGCTGAATTGCTGGATGCCCTTCTTTTTCCGTCTGCTTTGGCTGTTGTTCATGTTCGGGCCCATACAGGTGCCTCCACTCCTGAGGCATGGGAAAATCACCTGGTTGATAATGCTTCCCAACAAGCAGCCAGGCGTGGCCCTCCTGAGAACCTCGTTATGGCAGTATCTTTTTCAGAACCATTCCCTCCCACTCCCGATGACTCTGAACTTCGCTCCCTCCAGGACTCCACTGATGTGGGTGAATGTCTCATTTGGACCAAGGCTGGCTGCATTCCCAACACCGATGACATCCTTCATCACTCTGATGGCCGACTAGTGGCCCCTCGGGCTCTCCTCAAGCATCTTGTTCGTGTGGCTCAACTTCGTTCACACACAAACAAAAGGGTGGATCGCCACCTAGATTTCCACTCACTGGTTTGTTCCCTTTGTCACCATGGAAGCTCACCAACTCACCCGTTCCTGCCCCACTTCTCAACTGTTCAACATTGCTAAGGCCACCCCAGTCCACAGGTCTTCAAAACCATGGGCTGAGGGTCCTTTTTCTTCACCTACAGATTGACTTTGCTGATTTGCCTCCAGCACAAGGCTACAAGCACATGCTGGTGGTCATATGTCTCTACTCTGGCTGGACTGAGGCCTTCCCCTGTCAAAGAACCAATGCTACCACTGTTGCCAAACATATTTTGAAAACTTTATCCCAAGGTTTGGGATACCCCTCTCCATTGACTGTGACATGGGCTCTTATTTTACTGCCCAGCTCACTAAGACTCTGTGTAAAACTTTGGGTATTAGCCTCTATTTCCACATGCCCTACCATCCACAAAGTTGTGGCCAGGTGGAATGCAAAAACTCTAACCTCAGCATCAGATTTTCAAAGGTTGTGTATGACAATGGTTTGCCCTGGCCTGAGACCTTGTCTCTCGTTCTCTTGGCCACCCATTCAAACCCCAATCAAAAACACAGCCTGTCCCCCTTTGGTCATGGAACGATCTATGAGGGTGGGAGTGGAGCCCAGGGTGACTGGAAAAAAGGGTCTTACTGAACTTTCTGACAGTATTGCTGATTCCCCCTCTGTTAGTGTCTGTCATTCAGAAGGGCTTACTTTACTACACCAAAAAGGGCCCCCCACTTCATGGGAAATGGCACCTGTAACTACATCTTATCATACACATGTAACACATTTATCCAAAATGTTCCCTTGTACTTTTCAGCTCCCTGTGATTTCTCTAAGGTTGGGATGCGCACCTGGGTGGGAACCTATTACGTCTGTGGTCACACAGCCCACAAATGGTTGCCTGCCAACTGGGGGGGCAGCTGCTATATATGGTATGCTCTCCCAGCCATCCGTGTCCTAGACACGCCCCCAAAGGGGGGTCCCCAGAAGTCTCAGACACTAAAAAAACACTGGATTGCGCACCCACTCCAAATGAGCTGTTAAGCGTGCCCGTTTAAAACCCGTTAGTGGTTGAGGCCTTTTCGTTTTCTCAAAATCCTCAAAAGGGGGAATTATGGAAGAATTCCAATATGGCTCCTTGACCAAACTTTTAGGCCAGAGCTTATTGCTTTGCAAGAAAGGTGCATGTCTGCTTCAGCTGGTTTGCTAAAGCTTCATGAGCTACAGTTAGCACCAATACTGAAGTTTCCTGTTGACATCTCTATGCTGGCCCTTATCTATATCTAATGATAACACCTGTGTGTGGGGGTGAAAGGCATTGTCCATTGGTAGCAATACCAGTGAAACCACAGCTGTGTATCTGAATAAACCTGATGGAATGTTCCTGCTGCAGCCTCCTCTCATTTCAGCCTGAAAATCCACGACAATAGGTATGGGTGTCATGTCGTTTTCATTATTGCAATAATGAAAACAAATAACCGAGCATAACTATAACAATAATGATACCAATACAGAAAATGAAAATGACAATGTTGTTATTGTTGTCGTTATTGGTGCTGTGGCAGTTGGAATGGGGGCCTGGTGCACACCCGTATAATAACCGAGAATAATGATAACAAATACGATACTGATACCAATACAGAAAATGAAAATGACAATGTCGTTATCGTTGTTATTATTAGCGCTGTGGCAGTTCCATGTTGGAAAATGTGGAGGTAAAATGTGGAGAGGGGAGGAGGGAGCAGACATCTTGGAGTCCTAAACAGGGTTGAACTCTTGAACTGTGCCTGTGTTGGGAGGGGAGAGCAGCTCAGCAGTATCTGATGGATGTATCACTGGCTAATGATCATCGCAAAAAGACCCCAGCAGTCTCATGGCACTCTGTGATTGCTCAATGCCTGCTGTCTCTCACAACCAATCAGAGGGGCTCTGGGGGAGGGTACTGCAACCCTTTATAATGAGAGGGCCAGGCCTTTTCTCTCTCTTCTGTGAGAGCTCTGCTTGCCAGGTTGCAATTACAGAACTGTGGTGCTTTCACACAAAAAAAACCTTCCTAGTCCTCATTGTATTACCAATACCTTTCCTTCTTCATACCCTACATTCTACCTTCTCCCTTTCCCTGCCCTTCTCCTCACTGTACATTATATATAGATAGGTAGTAGAGATTAGATATAGATATATATTATAGACATATAGATTAGATTAGATTAGTATAGTTATATAGATATTTGATTAGATAATAGATAGTTTCCTTTTCCCTTCCCCGGTCTCCCGTAGATTTAGATAGATATTAGTTGTGCATGGGAATCGATAACAATACTGATACTAAAAAAAATATCTTTGTTTGAAACAGTCCTGAAAACGAAAACAGTAACAAAAACAACATTTTTGAATAACAAAAATAATAGATTCACACACCCTAATAATAGATTCAAATTGCTGGAAGCTGAAGTTAGACAAATTTAAACACAAAATAAGCTGCAATTTCCTAACTGTGAAGATAATTCAAACTTGAGTTTCTTTACCAGAACTGTGGTAACTCACCATTGCTTGGGCTTTTAAATAAAGGTCAGCTATCTTTCTAGAAGATATGCTTCAATAAAAAAAAATGTCACAGCCTGCATACAGAGGAGGTCAGACTAGGGGGGCCATGAGTATTCCTTCTGGCTCTAAAAAGATTATGACTCCATTTGAGATTTGAGTCAGTTGAACACTTTGAAGATCAGTCTATGATCATTTCTTGTATATCACCAACAGAATTGTTTTCTTTATTCAAATATGTTACAAATATTTCCTAAAACTTTCCAGAGGCAATAGGGTTGCACTGCTGGCCTTATTTGGTTTGCAGGACTTGTGGTAATGTGTAGCAGAAAGAACCTACAGTGACTCTTCAATTCTAGATAGAATGTGAAGGACAGGCATTTCAGAGGAAAAAATCATTTAACTTGTTGAAATAAACATGTTTTATTTGGAAAACATTGAGACACAATTCAAATGGAAACTGATAATGCCATTTTCGCAGTCAGTCTTGAAGAGAGAATGACAGTTTGAGAAAAGTAAGCAGAGAGCAAATAAAACTTGGCATGAAAGTAACAACCCTGTAGAACACGTTCCATTGGAAATGAATACCAAATGTCTGCTGCCTCACAATTCACACTGCAAAAAAGTAGTGTATACCACGGGGACCTGTGTTGTCAGCAATTGGGAAGCGAACGCCTGGGAGCCACATGGTCGATGGCCTCCATCAGCATAGAATTCCACAAGACCATAGGGATGGATGAACAGATCGTGGTTCGGGTTCGGCCATTCGGTTTGGCTGCATTCAGTTCATGTGTTCGAGTTCGGCTGTTCGGGTGGATCGCCGAGTTTGCGTTCGGTCTTTCGGTTTGGCTGCATTTGGTTCGTGTGATTGGGATCGTGTGTTCGGGTGTCAGTCATTCAGGTGGATCGCCGAGATTGCGTTCGGTGTTCAGCGTTCGGCCTAAAAATATCACGAGCGCGCGGGAACCTGGAAATCACGCCAGAAACCAGAAATTCATGTGCGTGTGAAGCTGTGAGGCGAGTGGGATCCAGCATGGTTGCCAGGACATATTCATCCCAGTGCACAATGTCTTCAAAGCATGTGCTCAAGTTCGCCTTCAACTTCCGAGCTAGGTCTATAGCCTCAGCCCACATTCTCCTTCCCTGAGGGCCACGATCCCGCCCCCCCAACCCCAGAATCTCATCCAGGCTGCTGAGGAGACTATGTACCAGTGGGGTCACCTGGCTAGGGTGGCAGTGGAGCTGCTCAATGTCTCCGTCATACCCAGGAATAGTCTCAGGACAGAGACAGTTTGGGAAATAATATCCCATTCCTCCCTGTGGTACCCTGGAGGTGACTCGATGTCAGTCTCCAGTTCCATCTGATGTAGGGCAGCTTTCTGTTCAAGAAGCCGCTCAAGCATCAGGAAGGTGGAGTTCCACCGGGTGGAGACATCCTGGATAAGGGTGTGCACCAGGGACCCTTGCTCAGCCTGCTTCTCCCGGAGGAGCTCACTGCCCTTCACGCTCTGGTTGAAGAAGCCCGCCAGCTTCCTCCCCCATTTGACCAGGGAGCTAAGGGTGCCTGGCCCAATCTCCTTATCACCCAAGCTCAGAGCGTCCTTCACCAACAGGTGGAGGGTATGTGCGGCTCAAAGGATGCTCGTCAACCCCCCGTCACGGACTGCCTTAAGGATATTGGCTGCATTGTCCATGACCACACACCCCTTGGTGAAGGCCGTGCCTGGCATGGCCATTGCGGTTGTGCCAAGGTTGGCAAGCACCTGCCCGTGCTTCACCACCTTTTTGCAGAGTGTGCACTGTACCTCTCTGGGATCATCTGCCCGCACCGGCTTAAAATGATCACAGACAGAGGATTTTTTACCCCCTTCTGCTTTCTTGCCTGCCCCAGCAGACGCACTGCTCCCAGCACTGCTGGGAGGGGGAGGACTTTGTGGCATTGGTGATGCAGCTCTGGGAGGGTCAGACATCGCCTCGTGTACAGAGATCTCCTCTGCGGCACTAGTGTCACTGACTGCCTCTTCCTCACTGTCCCCGGAGATCACGGTGAGGTCCTGTGAAGCGGAGTACTGGGACCCAGCGGCTACACTGCCTGTGCCCGCCATGCTGCTGGCACGCTCCTTGTGCCCCCTCTGTAGCTGCTAGTGCTGCTGCTGCTGCTGCTTCTCTCCCTAGTACTGGCTTTGCCTTGGGATTGGGGTCTACCTCTTGCAGCCGGTGTGGGATCAACCAGCTCTGGACTGCTGGGGATTGCCTCTACTCTGGGGGACATTGGTAGCCCTGGAGGAACATCGGTAGAAGCTGCCCCAGCACCTGCTCCACCACCACCCGCAGCAGAAACAGATGCAGCCTGAGCCTCTTGTCCTGCAGGCCTTCCAGTGCCCTGTGTGTCAGTGGAGGGCCCTGCCAGGAGGCGATGCAGAGTAGCCTGTTGCCCTAAAGCAGGCCTGCTGATTTTGGGGGGAGGGGGGATGCGCTCTGTCTCTGGCTACTGGTGATGCTGCCTGATGCTGCTCCCCATGCATGGCCCCGCCCACCTCTGGCACATGCCCCATTGCCTCCCCTATGGGCAGCAGATTGGTCTATCCTTCCTTTCTTCATTTGTCCCACAAAAATAATGTTTTTAATTATATATATATATATTTTTTTAAAAAATTATTTTTTTATCTATTATATGTCTATATCTACACTAAATATAACTACTATTAACTAATAACTAACTATTCTAAATGCCATGAACTAAATGGATTAACTAGCTCCTATAAACCCTAAAGCTGAATCACTAAACGCTATCTCTATCACTAAACTAAGTCTCCTACTATCTCAAACCTAAAATCTATCTATCTATCTATCTATCTATCTATCTATCTATCTATCTATCTATCTATGGGATGGGGATTGGGGGGTAATCACAAAAAGCACAAGGAGGGGTACAAAACTGAAATGAAACCTAAATCAATCTAATAATAATCCAACTCTAAATGAATGAAAATACAGGGGAAGGGAAGGGAATCAGGGATGGAATATATAGGGAAAGGATTCAACAATGGAGGGGGGAGGGAGGAAGGAAGATTGAACACAGGGAAGGATAAAAACAAAAAATAACAACTAAATCTATCTAAGCTAAGCTAAATAAATGAGAATATGAAGGTAGATGGGTTGGATGGGTGAAATAGGAGGAGAATGGTAATGGATTTGGGAGCTGGAAAATGCTGGAATGAGGGAGCCTTCTGAAATGCCTGCTGTTCAGGAATAGTGACTATCTCAGAAGGTGTTGGGAAGGGGGGAGGCCGACAGTTTTGTTTCTTGCTGCACCCGCCTCACACCAAGCCCCATTGGCTCTGTGCAGTCTAGCCCGTGGCCAATCGCAGACTGTCAAGCCGGTGGTCTGAGGCGAAAAGGGATGGTTATTCGGCAGGCTGGCTGCTACGCCAAGCCACTCTCCACCCTCCACCCCCAGTGCCTGGAAGTCTGCTCCTAGCTGAGTCAGATGACTTCCCCCTCCCTGCTACATTTGGCCTTCCAGAGACCTGTCAGTAGATCATGTTTTAGCCACCCGAACTCAACCAAACGTGATCCGAACTGACCGAAGTGTTCGGCCATTTCAGCGTTCGGTGTTCGGTTCGGTGTGTTTGTGTTCGGGTTCAGGTTCGGTCATCCAAACAGGCTGAGTTCGGGCCGAACACCGAACTTCTGAACCGCGTTCGCCCATCCCTACAAGACCACAAGGTCATCGAGTGAATGGTCATCAAAATCAGAGGAAATATCCCCTAGGGCAAGCTGGAACTTTTCTGGTTCCATACGTCTTCGGGGGTGAACCAAACTGACTGGTTCCGCACCCTACTGTGGACCGATTTCCTTCCCCCATTCCCTTTCCCTACACGTTATCGCCACTTGGCTTATTGTGCACTTTGCTCCCTGCTCTCTACGTTGTGTGAGTGGGTTGTTGGGAGTCCTGTGTGTCCTGCCTGGTATATGCCTCTGTGGTTGGTCAGGAGAAGCAGGGGCTGCACTGGCTCCTGATCAGAACAGGGTAAATGACTTATGCGGCTTCATGTCTCCATGGTTTCTGCGGCTGTGCATCATGGCACTACTGGGATGAGCTTTGGGGTAGTATGGGGAGAAGGGGGTGGGGAATGGATGCCCGTGTTATGTTTCTGCAGCTGTTCTATGGCAGGGAAGAGTGTGTGCTTGATGTCTGAATGGCTGCAGTAGCCACGCTGGGAGCCACCTGTTTGAATTGCTCTCCAAGCACTCCACCTGCGTGGGTGCGCTGCAGCAGAGTCACTCGGCAGCCATAGACTGCCCCGCAAATCACCTTGCTCATTTGAAAACATCCAATGTTAACCCAATTTATGCCAGCATGTAATATGGCTTTAGCAGGGCCTGGCCCTCAGGGCTAAGTGCCCGCAGGATTCATACCCCCAAATGGATCCAGAAACATGGATTCAGTTTAACACCAGTTTATTTATACGGTCTGTGCCTACCACAACCAATATATACACCAGTCTCATACAAAGTCCCTCTGGTCAGGTAACACCTCTGGCTCACTTGGGGTTCAGCTCCCTCTGTATATTCCAGTTCATAAGGTCTGCACTCCCGGCCCAGCAAGGCAGGGTAATGAAACAAACTTTCCTTTGCTGGCTTCACACACCTTGTCTTTCAGCAACATAGAGCTGATCCTTGCTAGTCTCCAGCAGCTTTGACTTGCCAGACTCCAACAGCAGCCCCCTGGGCTCCAGACCTGACTCCTTCACACAGGGCCCAGCTCCTGCTTCTCTAGCAGTTCCAGTCTTTCTGCTGCTTCACAGCAGCTTTAGCAGTCTCTAGCTCACACCTCTCAGCAGCCTCTCTCAGCTCACTCTGCAGAACCCAGTAGCTCACTCATCTGTAGCCCAATGGTCACACACAGCTTCCCCGGCTCAACAGCAGTCCCCTCTGAGCTCCCAGCTCTGGCTTTTGGATGTGTGGTCTGATGTCTGCCACACCTTTCCCCAACTGACCTCATTAGAAGCCATTTTGGCTCTGGAGCCATCTTGATTCCCTCAAAGGACCAGCAGTTCCATGCTATGCTGCCCTATACGGATGTCTTGGGGTCTGTGAGGTTGTCCCCCAGTCTCAAGGAGGCTGTGGTGCGCCCCCTGCTGAATAAACCATCTTTAGACGTGCATGTGCTTGCCAGTTACCAACCTGTCTCTAACCTTCCCTTTTTAGGGAGGGTTATTGAGTGGGCGGTTGCAATCCAGCTCCAGGTGCATCTTGATGGCATTGGTTTCCTGGACTCATTTCAATCTGGGTTCCACCCTGGCTATGGCACCGAGACGGCATTGGTGGCCTTGGACGACGATCTCCACCGGGAGATGGATACAGGATGTTCAACATTTCTCATCCTGCTAGATCTGTCGGCCACTTTTGATACCATGGACCATAGGCTGCTGTTGAGACGGCTGCGTGACCTGGGGGGTCTGGATGGGACTGTTCTTGAATGGTTCCATTCATTCCTCTCAGGGAGAAGCCAGTGGGTAGTGCTGGGGGATGAGACATCTTGCCCCCATGCTTTTTCATGCGGCGTTCTGCAGGATTCTATTCTGTCTCCGTTATTGTTTAACGTTTATATGCAACCCTTGGGAGAGGTTGTGAGAGAGTTTGGGGTGTGATGTCACCAATATGCTGATGATACTCAGCTGTACCTCTCTTTTTCAACGGATCCAGACCTTGCTATCTCAGTGCTATCCCAGTGTTTGGAGGCCATGGCGGAATGGATGTGGCAGAGCAGACTGAATCTCAACCCCGATAAGACGGAGGTGATGGTGGTGGGGAGAGCGAGGGAGGTGTCGGTCCCCCTTATTGGGGGGGTTCGCCCTCCTGTAACTCAACAGGTCCGGAGTCTGGGGGTGGTGTTGGACACGGATCTCCGTCTGGAGCGGCAGGTGGAGGCAGTTGCAAAGGCTGCCTTTCAACAGTTGTATCTGGTACGGAGGCTGCGTCCGTTCATCTCCGGCCCGGACCTGGCTTCCCTCATCCATGCCTTTGTCACCTCGAGGCTGGACTACTGTAACGCGCTCTATGTGGGGCTTCCCTTGTGCCTGGTTCGGAGGCGGCAGCTAGTGCAGAATGCGGCGACCCACCTCCTTTCGGGGACGGGTCATCAGGAGCACATAACACCTGTGCTCCAGGCTCTGCACTGGCTGCCGATAGCGTACCGAGCCAGGTTCAAGGTGTTGGTATTGATCTACAAAGCCCTTCACGGTCTCGGCCCCTCATACCTCAAGGACCGCCTCATCCTCCGCACCCCGGAGTGGCTCCTTTGGTCTTCCGGGGGTGGCCTCTTGGAGGTCCCCCGTGTTAAGCGGGGGGCCACAATGGAGAGGGCATTCTCGGTGGTCGGGCCGCGTCTTTGGAACTCCCTTCCAGAGGAGGCCCTCCTGACCCCAAGCTTTTTGACATTTCAGTGAAGATGCAAAACCTGACTGTTCACCCAGGCCTTTGGGGAGGGGTGGGTGGGTTGATGGTTTATCTCCCCTACCCTGTTTGCTTATTTTGGTTTAAAATATCTCAGGCCCTGTTTTAATATTTAATATTTGATATTGTATTTTATATGTTTTAAATTGTTTTATATATTGTATGTGTTTTTATTGTTGGAAGTCACCCCGAGCTGTTCTCAGGAGGGGCGGGGTATAAATTGAGCAAATAAATAAATAAATACTACAATGGCTAAATTAGGGTTTTCACTGTCAGTGTTGTAAGATTTTCCTTGAGAGGGCAGAATGTAGTAATAAAAATCAAAACAAGAACAATAGAACTATCATACATTTAAAATATTTTAGTTGTGTATACTTTTAATTTTCACCAATATATCAGGAATTTCAAGAAAGGTGCATAGAATTAAATCCAGTATATAAAATAAATGTGAATTGTGCAATGGTGATTCTGCTGTACTGTGGGAATGTATTAAGTTTTCTGTTTTGTCTTTTTTTGGTTGTGTGTGTGTCCATTTCCATTAAAACTGTGCTCCATCAAGCCTCTTTTGTACTGGTGCATACATTACAGCATTGTTTGTCCGACATAAGCAATAATTACCTATGTTTTAATTTTTAAACTTTGAATTTATTGCAATTGGTGTTATGTAAAATTTGCAAATGCGCGTTGGCAGAAATATTAATTGTAAATTGTTCATTAAAAAGACTGCCTCTATAGTTTTGCACTGCAAAATGTTCTTCAAATGAGGGACTGAATGGTTCACACTAGCAGAACTAATACGTTTTTGAAATTGATCACCCTAGTGGTTATGAGATTCAAATGAGAATAGGAGTGAAAATAACTATTATCTTTTTTCATTATTATGGAACTGACTATTGTTGACACACTGTTTCAGTGAAGTAAATTGTGTGATGAAACTACAGTATATTTTGGGTATGACAGCTAGGAAGTCATTAAGTTGTGGCCTCAGCATCTGTTCTTTGGGAAGTCAAAAATAGTTTCTGCTTTCTACACAAATGGCACTGATTGAACAAATGATTTCTGCTCACTGACCAATATGCCACTAGCTTTTTAATACTTGGCCACATCATGATAAACTGTGTGTCTTGTAGAAACTTCAGGTATGTAGTAGGTAGCATTTCTACTGATTTGGTTTCAATTTTACATACATCAGAAAATAAATTACTGTTTAATCTTTTCGTATTGCATCAAGAGGAGCAAATGATATATGCTGAAATAGATATAATTTACTATAATTGAAAACCAAATCATAGTGACCTACTATTAGAGATAGAAGGCTAATAACTGATAGGTCTATAAAGAGGATGGAATATAATAATGAATGAGGAAATCAATGAACTGATTAGAAATAGGCATATACTACAAAGGAAGGTGACTTTTAATGAGCTTTAGGGGATAACTTTGCAGACTGAATAAATCTGATTTCTGTACTAATGCAACTTTATTTACAAATCAAAATAAAACTACCAACAACATGATGAAAATAGAATGGAATTTATAATTAGGAGTAGCGATTCTGTATGTATCTATCCTGTGGTGTTACGGACCACAACTTGTCATGTTTCCAATATAATACACACAGATGTTTGAAAAGAGGATAAGGTTTCTAGCAATAAAAATCACTCTAGTGTTTATAAAGCTTATACAATTGTTAAAACTTTAATTAAGCAGGTTTGCAACAATTGGAAAAGAGACCAAGTTCATAAACCAGACAGATATGCTTTGTAAATGAAGAAGAAAGCTAATTAAAGCAAGCATAGCAGCATAATATGAATTTTTTAAGCACTTCTAGCATAGTCAATTGTAGTAAATCTTGCCATGGCTACTACGTATTTCCTAATGAGTTATTTTACAGTATAAGTTCAGCATATTTGCTGTCACGTTTTCCTAGTCAGGCAAGAAAATTGTATCCTTAGGCACTATGCAAATATTTATTTCAGCACAATTAACTTGTTGAGCCCTATTGATAAAAGGAGAATGACAAAATTGATATATGGAAATGTGTCGTAGTAGAACAATAGTTTTCAATCCTGAAAGTTTGCTTCAAAGGTTAGTCCAGGGTATTTGCTCATCTGTTCTAAAGATTGGACCACAGGACTCCACTTTTCAGTACGAATGAGTGTAAGGGAGTTAGTATGGGGCTGTGCTTTGCAGTTCCTTCAGTATGAAGATCATACCCGGTATCTTCCTTTTCTAATAGCCTATGAAGTCTATAGGCTTTACCAGTGGTTGACCAAGGAATGGGTTTGTCTGAAATATAACAGAATGAAGTGCAGTCTGGATAGACAGTAGGGGTGTGAATTTTGTTTATGTTTGTGTCTGCTCCAGTGAGGCTGTCCAGCAAACCAAACGGTGTATCAATTCAAGCCAAGGGGAGGGGTGAAAGGTAGAGAATGGGAGAGCAGAGCATTATTGGCATCTCTACTGACCAACTAGGATCAGCAGACATCATACAGCACTTGATACACACAGAGAATCCCTGCTATGATAGGACTTTATTTGGTGTTGCCAGAACTTGGAGTAGCCAACCAGGGGCACTGGGCACTGGAAGGGCAGTGTAAAAGTCATACCATGGGAGTTTGGTTGGCTGGCTGCAGCTTCTTGCCTACCTGTTAGGGATGGGAAAACGTGGTTCAGATTTTCGGAGTTTGGACCGAACTCGGTCTGTTTGGACGTCCAAACTGAATGTCCGAACTGAACTCTCAAATGACCAAACAGTTCGGTCATGTTCGGATGAGTTTGGATGAGTTTGGGGGCAGGAAAAATGTATTTTCATAACTGAAAATCAGGTTTCGGTTTCGTTTTGGTTTCGATAGCGCTATTTTTGACTGTTTGGCCAAGTTCAGCCAACCCAAACTCGGCTGAACTGAACCATCAAACCCGAACTCAGGTTTCAAACCGAACGACCAAACATCCAAACATCCGAACCGCATTCTGTTCACCCATCCCTACTGCCTGTTAGCTTCTGGTTCTTCAGAGCTATTCAGAGTAGATCTATTTCTCATTTCCAAATCATTTATATCACCTGTTTCTGCATAATCCTAAAAAAATATCTTTTAAGTCACCCCTATCAAATAGAGAAGTGATTTGACACAGACTTACACATGCCACAGACAGTTTTTTCCTCCCTTCCAGTGCTCCTCTGCTGTCCCCTTGTGGGCATTGGATAGCACTGCATTGTCCCATTCCTGAACAAAGCCATGAATGCCCATTTAAATGAATAGAAAATGAATTTTTAAACATAAATGAAATGAAAATGAAACAGAATTTTTTACAAACATAAACAAAATGAAAACCAAAACAAAAATGTCCCCCTCTGTACGCCCCTAATAGACAGAAGTATTTTTATTTACCAGAGAGAAAACAATTGATGGAGGTAATATCTGCTCTATTAATGCCGAAAGTTTGCCTTCCACTGATTCATGTTAGGTGTACTGTTGGATCTCCAGTTGCTTCACAAGTTCAATGTTGTCACCAAGAATATTTCTTTCCATCATGGCAACCTTTTCTATATCAATAAGACTTTACAACTGTGATTTTCACCTTACCTCTGCATTACTGCAATAAGTGCACTAGACAACAAAGTAACATCAGTAGTTTTACTATTCATTCCATTTAGTTTTTTGCACAATGTACAAGCAACAACTGTCCTAGAGTTAGAGAGTCATAGAGCAGGAATGGACCTCAAGGTCATCTAGTATAGCCCCTTAGGTCTTGAGAGTTGGAGATTAAATGTGGAATTGGTCAAACAACATCCTATAATGAAAAGTATACAAGAGAAATCTAGGAGTCTTTTTTAAGTAAGTGAATATTTGTTCATCCTTTTGGGAAAATAACTGATGTATAACTAAATCATGATTTGCTTTAATTATCAGTATTGAAAACCTCCCTTGTTTCTTATTTTATCAGGACCTGACAATTTCAGCGGAAATATATTTATAAAGCATAAATTAAGCATATAAAACATCCTTAAATGCATTGGCTCTAATTACAAGGACTCCAAAAGATGAATTGCTTTTTGAAGACAATTTTCTCTGTCTAGGTCAAACAAGCAAAAAAAGATGGCAAAATAGACATCCTGACTATCAAAATAACACAACAATTGCTCAGGCAAAGTTCTGAAGTACCTGTAGTTCTCAATTTGACAGTCACAGTGGCTGGCAATAAATGTAAATTTGAAAAGAAATTAAGTTGAACAACTTAAATTGTTTTGCATGTAGTCTTGTTGTGCTTGTATCGAAATAGTAGACAGCCACAATACTGTCATCAACAGGACATCCCTGAAAATGGGATTCAGGTCCCAGTAGGACTCTGAGTAGAATCAGACATTTCACTTATAGTGAAGATGAGAAATGGACTAGCAATTGTTCCTGAAATTCACATTAAATGTAAAATGGTTCCTTTTATTTCAGGTTCTGACTTCAATTTTAAAGTATTATCACTGATGAAGATCTCACTATAACTCACTATGGCAACTATTCCTTCTGTCAACCTTGAGTAAGTGTTGGCAATGATGATTGGTCCCCAAAGTAGCATTTGTCACCTGATTACGAGAGACATTTTGATTTAGGCTGTTGTAATTATTAACTAAATCAAAATATTGCCTGGTTTACTTTTTATCAGAAGTATTACCCAATTAAAAATAAAAGTTCTAGATTCTCAGTTGACATGTAAATTAGCAAAGTTCCACTGACTTTAATAAAAGTGCACTGTTTCATACCCTCAAGAAATTACAAGTCTGAATGCATTTTCAAGCCAACACATTTTCATCAAACTTAACATACTAACTAGCAGGCAATACTGAACAGCGTAGTAGTAGAGATTTGAAGAATGTAACTTACTTGCCAAAGAGAAAACTTATAGTGTTCCAATGCACCTGCATGAGCTCATATATAATATGATCATTCATCCCATACTCAGAGTAAGAGCCCACATATACAGACTGTATAGGGGAAGGAGGAAACAGTATACCCATACATTAAATACAACTATGGCCCTTTTAACACAGACACGCTAACACTGATAAAATGGATGTTACATTATATTATACATGTTTCAGGGCACCCATAGAACACACAGGCAGCCCTGCAACATGTATAATAAAATATAACTCCCATTTTATCAGTGTTAGCGTGTCTGTGTGAAAAGGGCCTATGTATAAAATTCAGTACTGTAATTTTTCAGCTATATAGCCCTGTTTGATCTTCACTAAATAAAAGCTCCTTAAAAGATTAGGAGCTTTTGGGCAAGAGGGGGATGCTCTAACATGTGTTCCCTTCCTGCCTGACTTAAAAGGAAAGGCTGGGGCAGGGTTGGCAGACACACAGAGGCTGCAAACTGGAGCACCGACCCACCCACCTTATTGAATTTACACAATGGGTGCTGCTGGTCGCCTTAACTGGGGCTGGGAAGGAATTTTAACCTTGCTGTGCTGATTGACATTGCCTTTGAGCAGGTTTTTTTTTTTGTTGCCTTCTCTATAGTGCCTTCCTTATAGTGTCATCAGCCTCTGTTTACAAATTAAGTAAGCAAATTCAAGCAAGACGTAGTATTATATTTGTTGCAACTCAGAGGTCCAGGGCTGGGATAAGGCTTGAGAGATGAAGGAGAGAAGGAAGATTTAAGGAACTAGAAGCATCTCCTTATGAGGTTGGTTTCGGAGTTGTTGCCAGTCAGAGGATGATCAACCCACAACTTCAACTCCAACCCTGGGGGGCTGGCTTAGTTGCACCAGTTAAGTAGGATAGTACTCATCCCTAGTTTGGGGCAAGAGGTCACCCCTTTTTCAGGACCCTGTTATAGGGGGTTCTGGTTGGTTAGAATGTTGAGCAGTGGTGTCCACCTAGGAGTTATAAGTTCACTGGACCTGGAGGTTGTTTGGTTCAGTTTGTGTTTTTCTCCCCATAATCAGATTGAAGGTAAATTTGATACAGTTGCAGCGATGCTTTACCCAAATATTTGTGTCTGTTTCCTTCTTTCGTACTGTGGGGACAATATATCTGGCAGAACAGATTTCCAGCTCTCTGAAGTGCCTGAAAAATTAGTTTTTGGGGGGTGCAAATGGAACAGAGAGCAAATATAGACATATTTGGCCCTGAAACAAATATTAATAGCTGGACCTTCCTATTTCACTATATCAAATAAAATAAAATGTTCCCTCTTTTCACCCACGTCTAAAACTTCCCAAAAGCAAATAGGTAATGATAATAATTAATAATAATAATAATATAATTGATAATTACAAGTTTTATTTTTATAGCATTCCCCTACCTACATGGCACTCTGAGCACTTTACATTTTGCAGAAAAGCACTGTATAAGCAATTTAAAACAATTATTTAAAGGATATTAAAAATTGTAAGATAGGGGAAAGAAAAATGGAGGACAAAATACATTAACAGGACCAGCAGTGGATCCTAAAAGCACCTAGAAAACAAATATTTATTTATTTATTTATTTATTTATTTAAAACTTATATCCCACCCCTCCTGCCCAAAGGCAGCTCGGGGCAGCGAACAACACAAGATTTCACAATAAAACATTTTTTTTTAAAATCAACAATTTTAAAACAAATCATAAAATTCACCCTCCCCCAACGCTACCCCCCTAACCCCCTCACCAAAAGTCTGGCGGAACAGCCAGGTCTTACACAAATGTCAAAATGACAGGAGGGTGGGGGCCAACCGAACCTCCTCTGGGAGTGAATTCCACAGCACAGGGGCAGACACTGAAAAAGATCTCACATCAGTGGCCACCCATCTCACCCAGGGAACTAGGGATGGGTGTACAGAACCAAGTTCGGAAATTCGGTTCAGTTCGAAAATCGAGTTCGGTTTGGAAGTTCGGTTCGGTCAACCGAACTGGTCGAGTTCAGTCCGAACTCCGAACTTCCGAACCATGTTCGCCCATCCCTACGGGGAACCTCCAAAAATGCCCTCACGGATGATCTCAGGGGTTTCACGGGCACGTGGGGAGTGAGGCGATCCCGCAGATAGGCAGGTCCCAGGCCGTGAAGGACTTTGAAGGTCAAAACCAGCACCTTTTCAGGTGCTTTTTAAAGGTATGGAGGGAGGAACTGAGATGAATATCCAGGGGAAGTGAGTTCCACACCGAGGAGCCCACCACAGCAAAAGCCTGACGACCTGCCAACTTAAGATGCGATAGCGGAACCCTCAAACAGCGGGTTGTTCCTGAGTGCAGATACCCATTAGTGTGAGGTTCCAGAAGGTCTCGAATACAGCCAGGACCTAAACCATTAAGGGGCCTGAAAACCATCAGCACGATCTTAAACTCGATCCATTGTTCTACAGGCAGCCAATTCAGAGAATGCAGGGTAAATGTAATATGATTGCAGCTGCGTTGCCACACTCTAAGCAAGCTGCAAGCGATGGATAAGCACTGCCAGGAGCCCATAGAGGAAGGTATTAAAAAAAACACCAAGCCTTGTAGTCAGCAGGGCATGGGTCACTGTGGCAAGGTCAGCCTGGGATAAATAAGGGTGTAACTTACATAAATTGCAGTGTTGAAGAAAAGCATTTCCACACTACGTCCGATACCTGAGATTCATGGACAGAGCATGGTCGAAAATGACACGTTCTTTACCTGGCCCACTACCCCTACTGAACATTCAGGGGCCCAAGGGAGGCAAGGGCATCCTCATATCAGCTTCCCCTTCCCACCAACATCATCTCAGCCTTCCTTGGATTGAGCACAAGGTAGCTCCGATACATCCAGGTGGATATATCATTCAGGCATTCCTCCAAAGGAGAGGCTGAGTTGGCAGGGCTCATGGGGCAAGAGATGGAAAGTTGTGTACCATAAGCGATGATACTCAACTGTGTGCTTGATCATAACATCCCTAAAGGCTGCATGTATACGTTGAACAACATGGATGAAAGAACAGAATAGGGATGGGCGAACAGAACACGGTTCGGATGTTCAGATGTTCAGTTGTTCGGTTTGAAACCTGAGTTCCGTTTCCATGGTTTGGTTCAGTCGAGTTCAGTTTGGCTGAACTTGGCCGAACACTCAAAAATAGCAAAATCAAAATCGAAACCGAAACGAAATCGAAACCAAAACCTAATTTTCGGCCCTGGATAGACGTTTTCCTGCCTCCGAACTCATCCAAACTCGTCCGAACATGACCGAACTGTTCGGTCATTCGAGATTTCGGTTCTGATGTTCGGTTCGGATGTCCGAACAGACCGAGTTCGGTCTGAACTCCGAACATCCGAACTGCATTCGCCCATCCCTAGAATAGAACCTTGAGAAACACTGGAATTCAGGCCTCTCAGGGATGATGCATATCCATCCATTACCACCGTTTGGCTCATCCATTCCAGGTATGTCTGAAACCACCACAGGCACACATTAGAACCATGTCCCTTCCACCTGCTGAGAAGATCCAGAGCTCAAACCTTCACAGTACTTCAGCCTAAGGATTGCTTTCAATTTGGGACTGAGGATCAAGTATTAGGGAACCAGATTTCTCAGTGTTGCCTCCAGAAAGCTTCTGTCCTGGATAAATTGCTCACCTGCCAGTGGTTGGGCCAGCCCTGCAAATTAAAAGTGATGTTCTAGAGCTAGAGCATGTGGAAATAGAGAATGCTATATATAAAATGCTGGGTATTAAATTGTACATGAAAAATGAGTGTTCTTTCCAAGCAGATGCTAGAGTTCTATATATGTTCAAAGATATTCTCCAAACAAATGCTTCTGTTTACTTTCCTACTCAGTAATAATAATATTTTTATTCATCATAACCATAGGTCAAAACAAAAACAAACAAAGAAGGACACCACAGCCATCACAAAGATAAATCATCAAAAACTCTTCCCCGAACAGAGTAAATAAAACAATACAAAATTCTGACCAATAATATCAAAGCAGTCATCTAATTTAGTTTATATATAAAAAGCATAAAACGAAAATATAAACTTTAAAATTAACAGAACTTAAATTATCTCTCAAGTACACATTTTGTACCATCTCTCTATCCATTTGTACCATTAATCTGCCATTCATGTATCGTCTTCGGGTCGCCAGTGCATGTGCTAGGTTGGCTACCTTCAATATAGATGACTCATAGGAATGGGCGAACAGAACCGAGTTCGGAACTTCGGTTCGGTTTGGTTTGAAAATCGAGTCCAGTTCAGAAGTTCGGTTCGGTCGACCGAACTATTTGAGTTCAGTCTGAACTCCGAACTTCCAAACAGAGTTTGGAAATTCAAACCTCATTGAACTAAATTAAATACTATCTAATAGGGATGGGCGAACAGAACCGAGTTCGGAAATTTGGTTCGGTTCGTTCGAAAATTTAGTTCGGTTCGGAAGTTCAGTTCGGTCAACCGAACTGGTTGAGTTCGGTCTGAATTCTGAACTTCTGACCCATGTTCGCCCATCCCTAATTTGGATTAGTCAAGAGGAAGTTTATTTGATACTGCGTTTCCCAATATACCTTTTCACCCAGAATGGGAGGTAGTAACTTACTCCTTACATCTTCTGTATGCAGGAATCTAAACAAATAGTGGGGAAGATCTTCCACCTGATTTAGAACGTATGAACAGAGTCTAAGCTCAACAGGAACCTGATTAAATCTTCCCTCCAGGACACTAGAAGGCATTAGCTGAAAGTGCATCAAAGCGAGAGCTCTACGAATCGTGAAGTTACCAATGGTTGAGAGATATTTTTCTACACTGTGTGACTGCTTCAGCTTGTAATACCATGGAGCTATTTTTTGTTCAATCAAAGCTCCTATGTCTGCCTGGGTATTAATATATTTTATTCTAGATTTAAACAACTGTTTAGCAGCCTTCATAGGCATTCCATCAAAAAAGATTGCAGAGAACCCTGCATTACCCAACATGTTAATAAAGTTTTGCCTCCATATAGTACCATAATTAAGTTGTAATTGTTCCTGCCAACACATTATAGGCACGTGGTTATCTGGCATATCCTGCAAGTGTAGCCAGTATGAAAAAATGTAAAAAGATATTCTTGCCTCAACTGAAAGAGAGTCAGTTTCATCTCTAATCATACAAGTAAGTGTATAGTTTGGTACGCCCAAGACTAACCCCAGAAACCTATTTTGAAATACCTCTAATGTTAATACAAGCCACGAGCCCCAGATTTCTGCCCCATACAAGACTTGAGGGTCCTACTCAGTATCTACTATTTCCATCCTAATTTACACAGCTAGCCATGTATTTCTCAACATTCTTCTCTGTGCGGTTGGGTTGAAATGGATCCTCCTGTTCATCTCCATGGAGTGAAGCCACCACAGTCATCTTTGGGAACCCTGGATAGGGTTCTCAACAATGGGGACTTTGTCCTGAGCAAGGCTGGGCTGGAACAGGAAGTCAAGGCTCTTGTCTATTGGATCCTGCCAGCCAATAAAATCCTGAGGCAGGCTTCTGAACTGCGCCTCCATGGTACAGTGCAGTTCAAACCTATCTAGAAAGCCCGCACCTCACTGGCCTTTGCTATGGTGGTGGCTGACCCAGTTCATGCCCCTCGCCCCCAGTAAGTGATCCTCGGTCCTTGGCTCCTAGGTCCCTGGCTGCTCCCCTGGAGGTCCCTGCGCAGACCCCACAACACCTGGCCCAGTGGTACTCCTGTTAAGGCCCCCCTCCACCTCCCACACTTTTCATGTTGGCTCCAGTAATACACCCCTTCACACTAGGGATGGGCAAACAGATTGCGGTTCGGGTCCAGCCATTTGGTTCGTTCCGGTTTGGTTCACCCGTTTGGTTTGACCATTCGGTTTGTTCACCACGTTTGGGTTCAGCCATTCGGTTCGGTCCTGTTCGGTTCAGTTCTGGCGTTTGGAAAAAGGCTCTCTGTGCAAGGAACAGTGGCCCCACACCCATGTTGGTGGGTCCTGGGGCTAGAGTGGCAGCTTCTAGGTATTGGCCACAGCCCTCCCTGCCTGTAACTTGGCCCCAGATCCCTGGAAGTGGATCCTGGGGCTGGAGGGGCTGTTTCTTGATACTTTGGAAAATTGGCTCTCTGTGTGAGGATGGCCCCGTACGCATGATTCTGGGTCCTGGGGTTAGAGTGGCAGCTTCTGGATGTTGGCCACAGCCTTCCATGCCTGTAACTTGGCCCCAGAACCCCTTGGTGCGTTGGAATGACATCGCCTCTGTGCGAGGAATGATGGCCCCAGACCCATGACGGTGGGTCCTGGGGCTAGAGTGGCAGCTTCTAGATACATATTGGCCATAGCCCTCCCTGTCAGTAATGTAGGCCCCAGAACCCTAATGGTGGGTCCTGGGGCTGGAGTGGCCGTTTCTTTTTTTTATATCTATCTATCTCTACACTAAATCTTACTACTATTAACTATTCAAAAACCTATTGAACTAAAAGGAATATCCTAATAATTAACTACAAAGGCCTAGTCCTACAAACACACTGTATTTCTATCTATCTCTATAACTAAGCTAACTACTATTTATATCTATCTAATAAGTATCTATTTAATAACTATCTATCTATATATACAATATAACACAGGGGAAAACACAAAGAACACAGGGAGGGGTACAAAACTGAAATGAAAATCAATCTAATAATATTCCTACTCTAAATAAATCTAAAACTTAAAACAGGGGAAGAAAATCAGGGATGGAATAAGCAGGAGAGCGAAAAGGATTCAATGGAGGGGGGAGGGAGGAAGGAAGACTGAACACAGGGAACACAGGGAGTGATAAAAACAAAAAATAACACCTAAATCTATCTAATATAATCTAAATAAATGATAATATGGAGATAAATGGGTTGGATGGGTGAAATAGGAGGAGGATGGCAATGGATTAGGAATAGGATGGAACAAGAACTGCTAGGAGAGAGGGAGCCTTCTGAAACGCCTGCTGTTCAGGAACAGTCACTAGCTCAGGAGGTGCTGAGAAGGGGGGGAGGCAACCAGTTTTCTTTCTTGCTGTGACCGCCTCACCGCAAGCCCCATTGGCTCCGTGCAGCCTAGCCCTTGGCCAATCGCAGACTGCAAAGCCAGTGGTCTGAGGTGAAAAGGGATGGTGATTGGGCAGGCTGGCTGCTACTCCAAGTCTTTTCACCCCTGGTGCCTGGAAGTCTGCTCCTCAGCCGACCCCCCCTCCCTGACACGTTTTGCCTTCCAGTGACATGTTTTTGCCACCCGAACTCACCCGAACGTGATCTGAACTGTTCGGTCAGTTCATGTTTGGATTCGGGTTTGGGTTCGGTCATCCGAACATGCCGAGTTCGGGCCGAACTCTGAACTTCCGAACCGCGTTCGCCCATCCCTACTTCACACCCGAGGTTGCCACTGCTGTCACTGGACTGTAGCAGAATCTTGGCCCAGGAGAGCCAGATCTCTGGTGAAACAGGATTGGATGAATTACAGTCCAATCCACGTTTCTTCAGAGTCAGATCAGACTGGATAAATCCACTGGAGTGCTACTCTGCAGTGCAGACATCACTGTTTCATGAAGGTCAGTGTTAATTTCCAAAGCAGTCTGACTTTAATTGAATGGTGGAGTTTATCTTTTATTCAGTCTGGTAATTATCTAATTTTTTTTAAAATGTCTTATTTTAAAATCTGAATCATTAAAATAATAGTAGCACAATTCATGCTGTATTAGTGTAAATTGAAAGTAATTGAGAAAACAAGTAGATCTATCTAACAAATCCTTCTGTGATGAAATAATGTCTTTTCAGTTACAAGACATAATATTCTCATGTTTTCACCTGTCTTGTGCAGCATTAGTTCCACAACATAAAATAATTCTTATGTAAATATATCCAGCCATTTTATGTTGCAATTAAAAGTGATGTATTAATCACTTTTAATTGGACTTACTCTTGCTGGACTCACTTCACTCCCTTGGCTTCCGTGGCTCCGTCCTCGACTGGTTCTCCTCCTACCCCTCGAACCGCTCCTTCAGTGTGTCTCTTCCTCCTCCTTCTTTCCCCTCTCTGTTGGTGTTCCCCAAAGCTCTGCCCTTGACCCTCTTCTCTATCTACATCCTGTCCCTTGGCAAACTCATTGCCTCCCATGGCTTCCATTATCACCTCTACGCTGATGACATTCAACTCTCTCTCTCTCTCTACTCCCCCTCCCCCCTCTCCATCTGTTCAAGCTCGCCTCACCAGCTGTCTCTCTGATATCTACCTGGATGTCTCTACGTCAACTTAACATGGCTAAAACTGAACTCCTTATCTCTCCCCCCATCTTTTCTCTCTCTCCTCCCTGTCGATCCTTATCGACGGGGTCACCATCCTTCCTGTCCCCTTATCCCGTAGCTTAGACTTCATCTCTTACTCACCCCTTTCTTTTAAACCCTGCATCAACTCTGTTGCCAAATCCTGTCGCTTCTCCCTTCATAACATTGCTAAGATTTACCCTTTTCTCTCTGTCTCCTCTGCCAAAATCCTTGTTCAGGCCCTGGTCATCTCTTGCCTTGATTATTGTAACCTCCTTCTCACTGGCCTCCCCAGCTCTCACCTTTCTTCCCTCATCTGTGTTCAAAACTGTGCTGCAAAGGTTATCCACTTCACCCATCGCTTCGAGCATGTGCAGCCCCTCCTCTCCTCTCTTCACTGGTTTCCCCTTCCTGAACGAAACCTGCATAAGCTCCTAGTCTTCACCCATAACGCTCTTCACAAACTTGCTCCCCCCTACCTCTCTGCGCTAATTTCCCTCCGTACACCAGTCCTAGAACTCCGCTCCTCCTCTGTCCCCTCTCTCACCCTCCCACGCCTCCCCTGCTCCCCTAACCGTCTTCGTCCCTTCTCCCTAGCTGCCCCCCACACCTGGAACTTCCTCCCTGCCACTGCCCACATCCCCCTCGCTCCCTCCCTTCGTACCTTCAAATCCCTCCTCAAGACCCACTTCTTCCGCTCTGCCCTCCCCAACTCCTCGCTCCCCTCTCCTATCTCCTGCTGATACCTACGATCTGTTACCTGAGGTCTGTGTACTCATATCCTCACCACATGGACCAGGCACTCATCATTCTCGATGTAACCAAGTCAATCATGTGCACCTGAGATCTCACATCTTCGTGAATGTTTAACCCCTTTTCTCTCACTCTGTTCCCCTTCCTTCATCTCCCACTCCCCTCTCTCTCTCAGATTGTAAGCCCTAGGGCAGGGACCGTGTCTATTCCATTACTTTGTAAATCACCAGGTACATTGCTTGTGCTACATAAATACTTGGTAATAATAATAATAATAATAATAATAATAATAATAATTAATAATAGTCAATTGGCCAGTCATAGAAAAAGATTTGCAGAGGTCCTTAGCCATAGCTGAACTGCACTCTGGACTGTAGCTTTAACAGACTTTATGCACCTTTTTTATATATGGGCTGGACTCCTGCGAGTGTTTAATGTAGATCAACTGAAGAGCTTTTCTAATTTATGTCATGGTTTATCCCAGTGTTGTGGGATCACAGACACCTAGAAAAGCATCAGCGACAGCCATGCTGTTTCCTGATCATGCCTCAGAGAGCTAGGCAGAAGATATGTGTAGGGCACTGATGGGGAATCTCTCTCCCACAGGCCAAATAAAGCCTCTGGCCTTATATGGCCCCTTCCCAATTAACAACTCTTACTCACCAATATAGCCCTATCTTTCAGCATATTCTCTGCTTCATCCTCCTTTATGAATGTGAACCTCGTTCCCTTCCTTTCCTGAAAATGCACCCTATCTCTGATCCTTTCCTCCTGAGAGCACTCCATCACCCTCTACTTCATTCCCCTGCCCAAAGCATGCTGGCCCCCTCAGAAGGCCCACTCAACCCTTCTGTGGCTCACAGGAATTTACTAAATTCAAAAGTGGTTTGCAGAGAGGGGTGGGGGAGGAGTTTCCTATCCCCAGTGTAAGAGATACAAACTTAGGATGCACTAGAGAAATACACGTATGGTAGCTCTGGGCTTCTTTGAGCTGCTGGAGTCTCACAAAGCAGCCATTTTAAGGGTAGAAAAATGGATTTCATTTCTTTCTCCTTTTTAAAAAACAACAACCCCTGCATCACCTAATGCACTGATTTTACTCTATAATTAAATGATTTTTACAGACCAGTATGCTATCTCTGAAACATCAATATTTGTCATATCCTGTTCTAGAGTTAAACAATGCTTAAATCCAATTATCAGAATAAAATTTAAAAAAACCTAAGAAACACTGCTTGTCACAAAATGAGACTGAATAGAAGCTTCTTCTGTTCCTGGCTGATCAGATTATTTATTCTCAGTAACCAAGACAGAATATCAAATAGCTGAAGAATGCATTTGAAAATGTAGATTGCTGGCATACTTGAAGGATTTTTTAGAAGGGACATTGCATTTGAAATTTATTGTTAAAAGTTTGCTAGAGACATTAGAGCCTTATAGCTATAACTCCTGGACTTCTCATATCAGCGTACGATTCTGAAGGTCTGTTTGTAATTCCAGACTCAGAGGAGTTGGGGCAGGTTTCAATATCAGCCACTACTGCAAAATCAGTGTTGGGGGAATGTGGATGAGATGCTTCTCTTTTGTTGTGTCTTGATTCAAACTCTCAGAAAGCGGTGAAGCATATTATCAGTTTCTAAGGCAACTCTGGGCTGATCCTCATTTATGCTAAGGTGTTAGCATAAATAACGATGAGGCTATTTTATTCGAAGAAGTGCCTTTAGTTTGCTTCATTATGTACAGCATTTTCTTCTCTGAACTACAGTATAATTTTTGTTTCAGGTTATTATCAAAACGCTTTTCTCATTAGGGAAATGTGAATAAAATTTTAAAATTTTAAAATAACTCAATTTCAGGTCAATATGTATTAAGGAGGTGCAGAACACACAACTTTAGTTTTTATTTTAGTTTTAATTTAAATTTACCAAAAAACCCCATCATTTTCAGCAACATTTTAGAAAAGGGTCGGCAGCCATTTTGCGCATGCAAAGTAATTCCATTTGTTATTACTTTTAATAAATTAAACAGAAAAATAAAAACAAAAATGAATGATATCAAATGAATGTTGTTTGCTTATTCATTCATTTTCATCACTTTAGTTACTTCTATGACTGTAGAAGTAGACTGCACTACACTTCCCCTCTATTCTTTCACTCCTCATGTCCATGGGTGCATACTGTGAACTGGTCACCCTATCTCTCTGATTGATGCATGGTGCTAAGCTGCCCTGAGGGCACCATACCTCATCCAGCCACATCAGCTGGTTTGGTTCCTGTTGCCCTGACTGTTATAGTCCCATGCTGGAACCACACCCTCAACCTACTGCCAGCAGCACTGTATGTCTCATCTGGTGCATGACGATTTAAAGGCATCGGGTGGTGTGCTGTGTGTGTGTGTGTGTGTGTGTGTGTGTGACTCATGCCTGGAGCCTTCTGGGCAAACACTTGCATGTGTTCTTCCATCACATATATTCTGCTGAGAAGCACTTGCAATGGTCCACCTCAGGGCAATCGGATTGACCTCCAGTGTGGGGAGGGGTGCTGTTGAGAGCTGGGTAAATCTGGCATCCCGCTCATCCATCCTTTCCTGAAAAGCCAGTAGCACAGGATCAGGGCCAGTGGTCCTTGTATAATGGGATGGTAACGTTGCTTCTGCTTCCTCTCCTGCATGGGGAGCTATCAGGTATTCTCACCTCCTGTTAGGTCCCTTGGACCCCCTATTGCAATGCTCAATCTTGAAGGGGCACCTCACCCTTTATTTGTACCCCTTCCCTGAGCCATAAGCAGCCCACAAGCAGACACTGGACTACCTCCCCCCCCCCCCCCACCAGCCAGCCGGGAGCACTTAAAGGGCTCGCGCACGAGGAGATGGGTGTGCCAGCTCCCCCCCCCCCCCCCCAAGCTAGACCCAGCCCAGCTCAGGCTGCCCCTCTGAGCTTAGATAACCCCTTTTGCCACTAGCACTGTGGTCACTTGCTTGTGTGCGTGTGTGTGTGAGGGGGATATGAATGCTTTCTAAGGGAGGGGATGTGTGCCCCACTATGGGCCCTGAGTACACAGGGGGCTACTGCTGCTCATGGAGCTGGCCTGACATGACTCTGTGGCTTGTCCCTGACTGAGGCCTCCATAGCTGACCACCTAGTTAGTGGGAAGGTGAGTGGGGCTGCCATGGCAGCTTCCCCGGGTCTCCGGGGCTTCGGCTGTCCTGTTTGCCTGAGAGCAGAGGGCAGCTTAAGGAGGGCATAAAGTACTCTCTGTAGGATTCTTTTGAGACTCCTTCTGGTCACAGACTGAACCTTACAATGCTCCGCTGCTTGTTCAGGGTGCTCCAGTGGACCTCCGCTGATCAGCTCTTTGGCAGGCAGGTTATGCTGCACCACCACAGCTGTCTCTCAACACTCCCCTCGGCTCTTCAGGTGCTCTGGCTGAGCACAGTAGTGTGTGCTGGCCTGAATGCTCTGGGAGTTCCTCCCCCCCCTACACCTGCATCTCCAGCTCCATCTTATAAACACAGGCAGAGGAGAGCTCTCTTCCTGCCCCAAATCCTTGGATTAGGTCAAACCCCCCTAATTCAAAAGGGATACACAGCTTAATCTTTCCCCCTTCTTGGGGGGAGGGGGAGAGGGGAGGCATCTTCCCCCTACTGGTACCCTCTTCCTAATAAAGGGACAAGAATAATTCCCCTGCACAGGGGGATGGGGATTTCTGAGCTCTGTTTTGGAAGAAGCGTGGATCTTTGTCACACCTTGGGGTTTCTCCACACTGCACTGTATAACTTCTCTTGGGGGAATATGTTAGTAACAGACACAGTATAATATTTTCTTCTTCAATCTTGACAGCCCATTTTGATATATATTCTAAAACAGTAGTTTCATGATTCTGCTAAATCTATTGAATGCATGACTGTACAAGATACAATTAATGTAGCTGTAAATAATTCTTTGCTAGACTTATCACACTTTCTGTGTGCTGTGGTTACTTGCTTGCAATAAGTGCAGACACTAATCTTGTAACCCCTGTAGCAAATCTGTGAATACATTAGTAGCTCTGCTCTGATATAATATTCAAGTACAGTCTTTTCTACATTTTCCTTGTTTATTTTATTACCAGAGAAGTGCAGAATGCTTGAGGCTTTAGCTTGAAGGTAGTTTATCTTGAGTAACTTAATTTTGGTTTAATCCACCTCATTTAGGGATTTTTTTCTCCCCCCCTCCTTTTTCTTTCTTTGCTCAGAGCCATCCTGTGTAGCACAGAAAGACAAAATCATGTATATATTTAAATGGGTTAGCAGTAGCATCTGCTGGAAACTGCCACTGTAGCAGGAGACTATAGATTTCCTGAAAAGTGTAAAGATTGATGTCTAACATGCCTGTAACCCATAATAATAAGAATGGGTAGTAGGGAATACTGTTGCAGGTTTTAGACATACACATACATCTGTTTAGCAGTACATGTCCAGCTATAACTAGGTCATCTAGTTATAACCAAGCCAAGCATATGCACCTGAGACCTCGCATCTTCGTGAATGTTACACTCCTTGTCTCTGTTCCCTAGGGATGTGCGAACGCGGTTAGGATGTTCGGAGTTTGGGCCAAACTCAGCTTGTTCAGGTACTATATAAATGTTTATAATAATAATAATAATAATAATAATAATAATAATAATAATAATAATGACCGAACTGAACGTCTGAATCGAATGTTTGAATGGCCGAACAGTTCGGAAAAGTTTGGATGAGCTGGGATGAGTTCGGGGGCGGGAAAAATGTGACTTTGGTTGGGTAAAATGTGTCTGGAAGGGGGAGGCAGCTGAGGAGCAGACTTCCTGACACCAGGGGTGGAGACAAGGGGTGGTTTCAGGGCCAAATTATACCAGAAAAAAAATTGATTTCGGTATCGGTATTAATAGCGCTATTTTCGGATGTTCTGCCAAGTTCGGCCGAATTGAACTCCGCCGAACCGAACAACTGAACCTGAACTCGGGTTTCGAACCGAACGACCAAACGTCTGAACATCAGAACCGCGTTCTGTTCGCACATCCCTACTGTTCCCCTTCTTTCATCTCCTCCCCCCACCTCAGATTGTAAGCCCTAGGGCAGGGACTGTGTCTATTCCATTACTTTGTAAAGTTCCCGGTACATTTCTGGTGCTATAGAAATGCTTGCTAATAATCAATAATTAATAATTAATAATTAATAATCAATATTGAATAAGCAAGACACAGTAATTAATAATTAATAATTAATAATTAGTAGTTCATCATCACATTCCTGTAATGTACTATATCCCATTCATTTGTTGGAATAAGCAATGCAAAGAAGCCTCCTTAGAGGCATAGGGGACAGTCCAGTAGCCTGCTTACACCAACCCTGATGCACGGCACATAGCCAGAACATGTGCACTCAGATGTGTATGCAGTGCTCCATGTGCAGCACAGCCTTGCGGGGTGGGTCGCTTAGGCCAGGGTTGCACTTTTGTCCCGCACATCTGTGCCACACGCACAGCAGCACGTGTATGTCTGAGTGCGTGCATTCTGACTGTGCGTTGTGCATCAGGGTTGGTGTAAGCAAGCTGCTGGATTGTCCCCAAAGTCAATAGGGAACTGCCTGTCCACCTGCCTGCACTTTTACATATTATTTATCTAAATCAGAGTCCTACATGCAAAATCTTGCACTTAGGAGCATCAAATGGATTTTATGCTCCTGAGCACAACAATGGGGAATTTTTTTTCTCAATATGTCAGGGAGAGGTAGCGCTGACATCCATATATAGTTTTATTTTGTCTTTTCACTGAATTTAAATCATGAATGCTCTTCATTTAGCAAAGTAAGTGATGTAAAATATAAGCTGAACATGTTAATAATTAATGTACTGGAGAAGGTTGGGTCGGGTATATGTGTGTGTGAAATGTTTTAGTTTAGTTTATTTTTAGAATTTTGCTACCCCACTCCTCCTGCCACAGGCAGCTCAAGGCGGCTTACAATTTGCAAAGCATTACATTAAAACATTGTAAAACATTAAAACAACAATTTTAAAACAACTAAAAGGAGGACAAAAAGAAAAATAACCCCTACCCAACAATCCACCCCCTCATCCATCTCCCCCACAAAATGCCTGGCAGAACAGCCAGGTCTTACAACTTCTCCGAAAAGTGGGGAGATCCTGGGCCAACCAGGTCTCAAATGGAAGGGAGTTCCACAGCCGTGGTGCGGCCACCGAGAATGCCTTCCCCTGCGTGGCTCCCCAGAAAACTCTGGGGACCTTGAACACGGCGCCCCCAGATGATCGCAGGGATCGGTCCAGCACCCGGGAAGTGAGGCGGTCCCACAGATAGGCTGTTTCGGGCTTTATAGGCCAAAACCAATACCTTGAATCGGGCACGTAAAACCACCGGCGGCCAGTGCAGAGAGCAGAGCACTGGTGTAATAAGCTCCCGGCAGCCCGGTCCTACCAGAAGACGGGCCGCCGCATTCTGCAGCAGCTGCAGTTTCCGAGCTGTCACCATGGGCAGCCCCACGTAGAGCACATTACAATAGTCCAATCTGGAGGTGATGAAAGCATGGATAATGGTGGCCAGGTCAGAATCTGAGACAAATGGCCAAAGCCGTTGCACCAGATATAATTGGCAAAAGGTACTCCTCGCCACAGCCTCCACCTGGGCATCCAGGCAGAGCTGTGCATCAAGGAGCACCCCCAGACTCCATACCCAGGGCACCAATGGGTGCAGACCCTGCCAATAATGGGGGCCACCATCTCCATCGCCTTACACACCAATATCACCTCCGTCTCGTCGGGATTCAGCCTCAGTCAGTTAGTCCTGTTGCTGACCTCTCCTTTGACCTTTGTCCCATATCCAACCATTACCTTGCGTCCTTCAACCTCTCCCATCAACCCCCATCTTCGTCCCTGCCTCCACGTCCCTTCCATGATTTGCAGGCTATTAACCCTTTAGACTTTGCTTCTTCCCTCTCCCCTCTCCTTCCTCCTGTCTTCTCCTCCTCTTCCCCTGACACTGCCATCTCTTCTTTCAATGCCTCTCTCACCACGACCACGACCTCGACTTTCTTGCCCCCCCTCCTCCCACCCCGCTCAGCCCCGAAACCCCCGTCCTTGGCTCACTCCTACTATCTGCTACCTCCGCTCCTGCACCCAAGTTTCTGAATGCCTCTGGCGCAAATTCCACTCCCACCCTGACTTCCTCCACTATAAATTCTCCCTCTCCTCCCTCTTTTCCGCTCTCTCCCTGGCGAGGCAACACTACTATGCCTCCAGAGTTGAATCCTACTCTCATGACCCTCACCACCTCTTCTCCACCTTTGACTCCCTTCTCAAGCCCCCTGCCCCCCTCTGCCCTCTTCCCTTTCTTCTCAGGATCTTGCGTCGTTCTTCACCTCAAAGATTGACAAGATCCACCAGGACATTGCTTCCCACCC
>QEPC01012054.1:343598-357595 GCA_003113815.1 Sphenodon punctatus | reverse complement strand
CCATTGTCCCCCCCCCTTTTACATGTCATTAATCTCTCCCCCTCCACTGGCTCCTTCACCTCCTCCTTCAAGCATGCCATTGTCTCTCCCATCCTCAAAAAGTCCACCCTTGACCCTTCTGACCCCTAGTGTTACTGGCTGGTCTCCCTTCTACCCTTTGCCTCTAAGCTTCTGGAATGTGTTGTCTGCTCCAGCTGCCTGGATCTCCTCTCTGCCAACTCTTCCCTGGACCCTCTCCAATCTGGCTTCCTCCCCCTTCACTCCACAGAAACTGCCCTTGCCAAGATCACCAATGATCTACTTGTCGCTAAATCTAAGTGCCTTTACTCCATTCTTGTTCTCCTTGACCTCTCTGCTGCCTTTGACACTGTTGACCACTCACTCCTACTGGACTCCCTTCACTCCCTAGGCTTCTGCGGCTCTGTCCTTGACTGGTTCTCCTCATACCTCTCTGACCACTCCTTTAATGTGTCTTTTCCCAATTCCAAATCCTCTCAGTTGGGGTTCCCCAAGGCTCTGTACTGGGCCCACTCCTCTTCTCTATCTACACCTTGTCCCTTGGCAAACTCATTGCCTCCCACGGCTTCCAATGTCACCTTTATGCTGATGACACTCAACTCTGTCTCTCCACCCCCTTTCTCTCCCCATCTGTCCAAGCTCGCCTCATCAACTGTCTCTCTAAAATATCCGCCTGGATGTCCCGACATCAGCTCAAGCTCAACGTGGCTAAAACTGAACTCCTTATCTTTCCTCCCTACCCTTCCTCTCCCTCTTCCCTGTCCATCCTTATTGATGGGGTCACCATCTGCCCCATTCCCCAAGCCCATAGCTTGGGCTTCATCTTCTATACTCACCTTTCCTTTAAACCTTACATCGACTCTGTTGTCAAGTCCTGTCACTTCGCACTCCACAACATTGCTCTGATATGCCCCTTTCTCTCCATCTCCTTAGTCAAAACCCTTGTTCACATCATGGTCATCTCTTGCCTTGACTGCTGCAACCTCCTCCTTACTGACTTCCCCCACTCTCACCTTTCTCCTCTTATCTCCATCCAAAACTCCGCTGCTTGGGTCATCCCCTCAGCCTGTCGCTTCGACCACGTGCAGCCTCTCCTCTCCTCTCCTCTCCTCTCTTAACTGGCTCTCCCTTCCCCAACGCATCCTTCACAGACGCCTGGTGTTCATGTACAAATCCCTTCACAACCTGACTCCCCCTTACCTCTCAGCCCTACTCTCCTTACACACTCCTGTATGCACTCTTCGCTTCAACTCTGCCCCCTCCCTCGCTCTCCCTCATCTCCCCTGCTCCCCTAACCACCTTTGTCCCTTCTCTCTTGCTTCCCCCCATGCCTGGAACTCCCTCCCTGCCCACAGCCACCTTGCCCCCTCCCTCCACACCTTCAAATCCCTCCTCAAAACCCACCTCTTCCTTGCCACCTTTCCCGACACCTGCTAGAACTTGCCTTCTATATTTACTGTCTGTCTTTCCTGAAGACTCCTGCCTAACTGCAACCAAGCCAAGCACATGCACCTGAGACTTCGCATCTGCTTGAATGTAATTCATCCCTTGTCTCTGCCTATGTCCCCTCTCCTTGTCTTCCCCCTCTGTGTCTATTAGATTGTAAGCCATAGGCAGGGACCGCATCTATCTTCTTGTTCTGTAGAGCACCAGGTACATAGCTGGTGCTATACAAATGCTAATAATAATAATAATAATAATAATAATAATAATATTATCCAGGATGGTATTAATGGATTGGTGGAGGAGCACTGGCTTTCTGGCGCTTTAGTTGTGTCTTGGAGGGTTGTGGAAATGAGAGTAGTGGGAAGTGACCAAGTAGAAGCAATAAGTTATGTCAGGTATTGATGATGTCACCTATTGCCTCTGCCTCCGATTCCTCCTGACAGCTTGGCAAATTTTAATTTAATTTTATTTAATTTCTATGCCACCCTTCTCCCAAATACTCCAGGGGATACCCAAATATTCCTCTCAATCTTATAGGCTAGCCATAAACACTGCATGGAGAGAATATCATGCAGTAGGCTCATTTCTAGCTGTAATCCTAAACTTTCCAGAGTTCACTATAACAGCTGGATCAGTGGGGTTTCATTTCATTACCTCACTAGCTACAGCTGGTAGCTCCTACTTCCCAGTCTCTTGAGCTACTTGCAAGATATCCTGGATGTAAGAGGGGGGTGCCGGGAATCAATGTGTGAGTGAATAGACCCAAAAAAATTGGTGGCCAGACATCGCATCCGATCCCATCCTAACAACATAGTTGGAACACATCCCCCACCCCTGTCCTCCTGTAGGATATCCCTGCCCCAGGGCACCTCACACCATCTCCTGGCCTTGTGTAAATGGTGCTCAGTTTCCCCATGGGGAATAGAGAGACAGGCCCTTCTCCCCATGGCTCATCCTAGATCCTGCCTCCTTGCATCTAGCCATGTCAGTTCCCCCTTCATTGCAGGTTTCCCCTCCCTGTGTGCATGTACCCCCATGTGTCACTGCCTTCTGGGTGTTGTATGCTCTGTGTTTACTATATTCATAGTAAATATATCACAACACAATGCCTCAATAATGGTTCCATATATAACCAATAGGGATGTGTGAACAGAACGCAGTTCGGATGTTTGGCCATTCGGTCGTTCAGTTTGAAAACCGAGTTTGGGTTCAGTTATTTCGGTTTGGTGGAGTTCGGTTCACCTGAACATGGCAGAACATTCGAAATAGCGCTATCGGTACTGATATCGATACCAAATTCAAAGATTTTTTTCAGTATCGGTATCATTTGGCCCTACAACTACCCCTGGTCTCCACTCCTGGTGCCAGGATGTCTGTTCCTCAGCTGCCTCCCCCTTCCAGTCACGTTTTTCCAGCCCGAATGGGCCTTTCAGTTACGTTTTTCCCACCCCCGAACTCATCCGAACTCACCCGAACATGACCGAACTGTTTGGTCATTTTCGAGTTCGGTTCGGACGTTCAGTTTGGTCGTCTGAACAGACTGAGTTTGTTCTGAACTCTGAACATCTGAACCGCGTTCACACATCCCTAGTACCCAATGTATTTTGTAGGAACATAGAGATACTGGCATGCATATACATCTCCCTCCCTCCCACCCTACTGGAATTGTGTTAGCAAGACCACAATATCCTGACGTATACATTTATTATCTGTTTCTGAATGAGCATTTACATCTGCATATTGTCCCTACAGGCAAAACGCCTGCAAAAGGCATCCCAGATCCTCCAGGCCTATTGAAACCCATGGAGGTCATTCATCTGCCTGCAGAGTGGCACAGGGCCAGAGGAACACCGGGGAGAAGGTTGTTCAAGGCAGTGCCATTGGTCTTTATGATGTTGTGGAGAATACAAGTGTCAACGACTGTCAGGGGGGCTATCTCAACACTGAAATCTATCATCAATGGATCTCCACTACTGCTTGAGGATTCAGAAAGCTTGTTCCACCATGGTCCATGAGGAACTCAGCTGCTGACTAAAGTGGACCTGGGTGGGAGTGTGGACCATGGGATAGGCCTTCATGACCCTTCAGAGGGTAATCTGGGTCCCCTGGAATGACAGGTGACATTGCCCCCTCAATGTAGGTAATATTGTATACGTTAGATTCACCCCTATAAATCCCCACAAAGGATGCAGACATCATGGCTCCTTCCCAAATTTCCAGAAAACACATCAATAAAGTAGTGATGGTCATCCACAACAACGTGTAGGACCATGGAGTTGTAACTCATCCCATCTGTGGTGGGGTTGGGGGCTGCGGAGGATGGTGGTGTGTGTTCCATCAGTTGCTCCATGAAACTGAGCAAACCCTTGTGCGGATTCCTTCCATATCTGCCAGTGGTCTCTGAGTTGCACTATCTGGTCAAGGAGCAGGGCCTCAACTGCCTCACAGAACCCTAGCATGATGGCATCTATGGTGCTTGTCCCAACACCAACTGTTTGACAACTGAGTAGCAGGAGCCCAGGGCGGTAAGGATTCATATTTCAATGGCCATTGGCCACACATTGCTCCATGGGGATTGGGATCCTCATGGGTGTGAGTTCCCTCACCAGCTATGGATGGTAGATGTCAGTTATGTGGGATAGGAGGTGCTGTGGCATCTTGAGGTGTCTCACTCAGTCATCATCTCTCTAGGTGTCCAGGAATTTCTCCCACCACTCAGTTGTCCTGGGCAGGATCCACATGACTCACTTGATCAGCATTGCCTGGTGAAGGGCTGTGATCACTGCAGCAATGTCCCCTGACAGATAAGGGGAGGCCCTCCTCAGCTCCCCTTCCATCACCCACATTGCTGTCAGGGAGTCATGGAGCCACCATAGCAGGGCTATCAACCTGCGCCAGGCAATGTGGACACACCTAGCCAGATTTGCTATGCTGACAGACACTGACCTGATTGCCAAAGAGTATCTTGAGTAGGACTGTGCAACAGGGATCTCATTCATCTTCATTTCCCCTTTCATTTTCCTTTTGAAAAAAAATATGTTTTTGTCCCATTCATTATAAACCTTTTGTTTTCTTCTTACATTCGTTTCCCATTGAAACCAATGGGAAACATTTGCCTGGGCTTCCTGCCTTTCAATAGAGCTTTTACTGTCCTTCTACAACACTTTCCCTTCCCCCAAGCTTGCACACATACTTCTCAAGTACATCTCTGAGTTAACACCTCTGAGTTAACACCTCTTTTGACATCTCTCAGGGATCCCTGAGTTAACACCTCTTTTGTTATCTGTCTGACAGTCATGGAAAACTGCTGCAGAAGGGAGGTGTGAAAGAGAGCAACTTGCTAGCCATCAATGGGACAAATCAGGAATGTTAATTCAGGGATGTCCTGGTATGTTTGTGCAGACTGCCCTGGGGGGCAGACATATCAGAGACAGACTGGCATGTAGCACGTGGGCAGAGGACAGAGCAGACCCAACCATGCATCAGGCACTTCAAGCTGCAGGTGGTAGCATAGGAGGAGATGGTTTTGCCGCAAAACCATCTCCTCCTATGCTGTTGCCTCAGATCTGACAAGGCTATACAACATAGCTGCATATAGATAATTATACTGAGAAAGGGAAGGACAGTTGGTTCTGGCCCTGGGGCAGACAAGACAGGGGCAATTCTCCTACCAATGGACCATGTAGGAGCCAGGGAGTGGTTGGACCAGGTGGCATTTTCTCACAGCCTGCGCTGTTACAAATCCCTGTCCATGATACTTTCCTACCCATGGACCAGGAAGGAATTCCAGTGTTCTTGGTGATGAAGTATGGTGTAAGATACTGTCATGGTTTACATTTTCTTACAACCTATTCTCTTTTAAATATATTCCTATGATATTGTTATGAACCTCTGGAAAGGAGGAATTTGTACCTGCAGAGGTCATCCCATCAGGGCAGCATTGACACCCCAAAATGGATCAGCGTTTCCCAGGTGCAGACATCACCCCTCACTCCCAGTTAGGGCAGCATTGGCACTTGTGCTGAAACTCAGTCCTCGGTGTTCCTCGAAAAACACTAAGGACCGAGGTACTTGACTGAATTTTCCAAGTTCTAAAGTTTTGAGGAATGGCCCCCGAAACTTTGGGACTTGAAAAATCCTCAAAGGAGTGGAAGGAAGGGGGATGGAAGCTGGAGTTAGCCCCCTACTCCTCCTTCCCTGGCCCCCATTGGCCAGGGAGAGAATAGACCATTGGGGCCAGGGAAGGGGAGGTGGCAGCCTAGTGGGGGAAGAGCATTAGAGTACTTACCCTCCAGAGGGGCTCCAGAGACTTGTCGCTTCCTCTAGGTCGATAAGTTTTAAAAAGGGGGGGGGGAAGAAAGGAAAAAAAGCTAGGGATACTCAGAGGGGCCAAATGGACCCTTCTGAGCAAGCCCAGTCCCCATCCCTTTTTTTTTAAACTTACCCAACGCAGGAGGAGGCAACATGTCACTGGACCCCCTCCGGAGCGTGTGTACTCCATCCTGCCCCCCCTGCTACGCCGCTATCCCCTCTTCCCTGGCCCATTTCCTTTCCCTCAGGCCTCTTTCCCCCTTGCCATGCTCTCAGAATTCCTCACGAGCATTTGCCGAGGGTCCTCAGACCAGCCAAAACACTTGGGACTGGTCCTCAAACCTTGGAAATACTCATAAAGATTATTTTTTTTACTATTTGGTGCAGCTCTAATTGGCACTCCCCAAACTGGGTCAGGTTGTCTCAGTTGCAGACCTTACCCATCACATCAGGGCAGCATTGACACCCCCGAAATCAGGTCAGGGTGTCCCAGTTGCAGACATCACCCTCCATCCTAGCAGTATTGTCACTCCCCCCGCTTAAAGTGGGTCAGGGTATACCCAGTTTCAGACATCAGGTCTACCCCCCCAAGCAGGTCAGCATCCCCTTCCCCCCCCCCCCCACCAATCAGGGTAGCATTGGAACATCCCCCCCAAGAAAATGTGGGTCAGGTTGTCCCAGTTGCCGGCATTACCCTCCCCCCCACCCCCAAATCAGGGCAGCATTGACTCCCCCCCAAGGTAACGGCAAGGGGGAAAGAGGCCTGAGGGAAAGGAAATGGGCCAGGGAAGAGGGGATAGCGGCCTAGCAGGGGGGGCAGGATGGAGTACACACGCTCCGGAGGGGGTCCAGTGACATGTTGCCTCCTCCTGCGTTGGGTAAGTTTAAAAAAAAAGGGATGGGGACTGGGCTTGCTCAGAAGGGTCCATTTGGCCCCTCTGAGTATCCCTAGCTTTTTTTCCTTTCTTCCACCCCCCCCCTTTTTAAAACTTATCGACCTAGAGGAAGCGACAAGTCTCTGGAGCCCCTCTGGAGGGTAAGTACTCTAATGCTCTTCCCCCACTAGGCTGCCACCTCCCCTTCCCTGGCCCCAATGATCTATTCTCTCCCTGGCCAATGGGGGCCAGGGAAGGAGGAGTAGGGGGCTAACTCCAGCTTCCATCCCCCTTCCTTGCACTCCTTTGAGGATTTTTCAAGTCTCAAAGACCCACTGGGATGCCCTGACCCACTTTGGCACCCCGTTCAGAGTGTGTCAGGATGTCTCAGCTTCAGAGATCACCCACGCCCAGCAGGGCAGCACTGGCACTCCCCAAACTGAGGGTTCTTACTTGCAGATATCACCTCCACCCAGCAGATATCATATATCATATAAGATATCAGCAGATTGGTTGGTTATTATTGTATTGTATTGTATTGTATTGTAAGCATTCACTTTCTTTATTCCCTACCTCCCCCCCACCCCATTGTTTGCATTTCAGAGTAAGCTGTCAGCTGTTGATTGTTAATGAAGGCAGGTCTGAAGTGGGGAGGATGCTGGCCTCAAGCTCTCTGGATGCATCTCTTAGAGACATGAGAAAATTCTGATTCCTGCTTACTAGTCGGTCTGTCCCCTTCCCATTGCCTTGCACCCCATCCATGATTAAACTCATCTTCTGGTCTAGGAAGATTTTTTTATTATTAAAAAAAAGAGAGAAGAATAAAAAGTTTGTTAACAAGCTCTCTGTGTGAGATGTGTCTCTTACAGATCATGAAAATCTTGCTTTGTCTGTCTGTCCCCTATACTTATACTAATTCTTCCACAAGAATTCTTCTTTTTACACCCAGGTTACGTACTTTCACCTTCACCCCCTTCCAGGGATTAATTCGTGTGGGAGGCCCAGAAATGTGAAAGGCCAAGGAAAGACTGATATTGGCCATTTCAGGGTTAGAAATGAAAACCAGGAGAACCCTGCATGGTTGATTTGGCTTTCATGAATGACTTCTGTGCCCCATCCCCTGTGCTGGCCATTATATAGATCAATCACAAGAACTCCTGTTTTATATTCAGCTGGAGAGAGGCAGGTTAGTCTAGTGAGTAGATTGCTACCTGGAGACCAGGGTTCAATTTCCTGTTCTGTCAAGTTCTGGGGTGGGGAGTGTGGCTTGTGTGGCAGGTTTGGGCCATCCATGGCAATTCATTTTTTTATAAATTAAGCACTGCCCCCTTCAGAGATGCTCTCTGTAGAAAAATGATCATATATTAATTGTGGGATTATTATGTGCTTCATTTTGAAACCCCGCTCACCTCTCCAAGTAAAAGGGATACCTGTGGGGGCAGGGGGTGCCCTCCCGTGAGGGCATGAGGGCTGGGAATCCCCCACCTAACTCTTCCCTCAGTGCCCAGCAGTGCCAGCCTGGGACTGCCTGTGCCACTATGGGGATGCAGGAGTGGGTGGCCCCTGCTCCAGTGATCTACCAGCTCCCAGTTCCCCCACCTCAGGGATACAGCAACTCCTAGTCCCCCTCCTCTTTGCCCCCTAGCACCCCCACCCTTCCCTGCACCAAGGATACAACAGTCCCTAGTCCTCTCCCACCCAACCTTCCCTCCTCCCCTTGGGATCCAGAAGCCTCTAGCCTGCCTCCTGTTTGACCCACCCACCCCAGGAATCTAGCAGCTCCTAGACCCTTCCCCTTCCCCCTGGGATCTAGAAGCTTCTAGCCCTCCTCCTCTTTGCCCTCCCAGCACACACACCCATACAGCAACTCCTAGCCCTGCTTCCCTCCCCAGGGATACAGCAACTCCTAGTCCTACTTCCCTTTACCCCGCTTATTAGGAATAAATAATAAAGCATTGTGATTATGTCCATTTATTTCTTGTTTTCCAATATACACACAATGTCCAGAAGCTGCAATGAGGAGCACATTTCTAATCAATCTACAAGCCACAATTACAGATAAATACGGATTATTCAACAGACAGTCTGGGACAAAAGAGGTTTTTCTTCTTTTTTTATATAAAAAAATCTTCCTAGACCAGAAGATGGGTTTAATCATGGATGGGGTGCAAGGCAATGGGAAGGGGACAGACTGACTAGTAAGCAGGAATCAGGATTTTCTCATGTCTCTAAGAGATGCATCCAGAAAGCTTGAGGCCAGCATCCTCCCCACTTCAGACCTGCCTTCATTAACAATCAACAGCTGACAGCTTACTTTGAAATGCAAACAATGGGGTGGGGGGGAGGTAGGGAATAAAGAAAGTGAATGCTTACAATACAATACAATACAATACAATAATAACCAACCAATCTGCTGATATCTTATATGATATATGATATCTGCTGGGTGGAGGTGATATCTGCAAGTAAGAACCCTCAGTTTGGGGAGTGCCAGTGCTGCCCTGCTGGGCGTGGGTGATCTCTGAAGCTGAGACATCCTGACACACTCTGAACGGGGTGCCAAAGTGGGTCAGGGCATCCCAGTGGGTCTTTGAGACTTGAAAAATCCTCAAAGGAGTGCAAGGAAGGGGGATGGAAGCTGGAGTTAGCCCCCTACTCCTCCTTCCCTGGCCCCCATTGGCCAGGGAGAGAATAGATCATTGGGGCCAGGGAAGGGGAGGTGGCAGCCTAGTGGGGGAAGAGCATTAGAGTACTTACCCTCCAGAGGGGCTCCAGAGACTTGTCGCTTCCTCTAGGTCGATAAGTTTTAAAAAGGGGGGGGGTGGAAGAAAGGAAAAAAAGCTAGGGATACTCAGAGGGGCCAAATGGACCCTTCTGAGCAAGCCCAGTCCCCATCCCTTTTTTTTTAAACTTACCCAACGCAGGAGGAGGCAACATGTCACTGGACCCCCTCCGGAGCGTGTGTACTCCATCCTGCCCNGGGCCCGATCCTTCCCGTTTACAGACTCTTTACTCTCTGGGTTCGCAAGAGCTTGAGGGCTCTTGTAGCTCACTTGTGTTCCAATATTAGACACCTTCCACTTCTTCATAAAAGTTAAGAAGTAAGTTTATTGATTACATAAACAAGATAGTTAAACAGAGTGGTCTAGAAATAAAAGGTAAACATAACGCATTCCTAACTTATACTGGTTGAGTTCCTAAGTTATTCATCTTACCCTAGCGAGTCCAGAAGTTCTGGTTTCTCAGCCAAAAGGTGACTGGCTGGGCACTTGGCTTAGAGAGCAAAACCTGTCTCTCAGTTCATGCTGTCCCCAGCCTGCTGTAGCCAGACTGGTCCCTTTCGTATGCAGATGTCTCTGGCAGCAGCTTTGCAAGAAGAAGATCTTTCCCTCTCGGATCTCTCTCCTTATATCTCCTGGAGGAAACTCCTAGTAAATTCTCCAGGCTTCTAGAATTCCCTTTGCTTTCTTATCAGTTTCTCTGTGTCTCTTTGCATGTAGGCAGTGTCAGCCTACATTAACATATAAATGTCTCTGGCCATTCGTCTGGCCCCCAATACACATTTGGTATCTATTGCACTACTAGGCATACACAGTACATTGCAGTCAAGGATTTTCAGAGAGAGGTCCCTGTCTAGTGGACTGCTAAACTAAGATGGACAAGGGTGAAGAGAACACAGGGAAAGGCAGACACACAAATTCCCATTTTACAGATGGAGAACTAAGCCTAAGAGGCTGTGACTTGCCCAAGGCTACCCAGTGAGGTCATGGCTAGGGCAGGATTCAAACTCTGGCTTCCCAAGTCCAGCATCTTATCCACTACACCACATTGGCTCAGCTTACTAGTTCCTACTGCTTTAACCTACTAGTCCCCACTCCCCTCATAGAGAACCCAGGAGTCCTACCTCCCAACTCCCTGCTCTAACCCTCCCTGCCCTAGCCCCCACTTCCCTCAAAATGCAAACAATTGTTGCACATGCGTAGAACAAGCCTTTTCTTGATGAGTTTTTTTAAAAGGGCAAAATTTCATTTTACCCCTAACTCTGACTCAGCCTGGGTTGATCTCAACTCCCCTCCCCAACCTCAGACAGACAGTAAGGGCATGACTCAGACCAGTCTATTCACTAGCTGCCTTTGGAAGCATTTATTACTTTCCAATAAAATTCCAGAAATCATTACACAACTTAAAAACCCTCCATTGGGAATAGCAAAACTGCAGAAATTAAAAATTACACAATGAGTATTTGAACTGTAACCTAAAGCAAGAACTAAAATGCACACATGCATTTTCACAAAAAACCACATCTATCTCCGATTTTCAAACATCTGTAACTTTTCTGTTTTTCATCTCATTTGGATGAAATTTGGACAGTTTCAACCCCTCACCCAGACAATCCTCCCTATGAAATTTCAAACTGATAGCTCTTATTTATTTTCAAAATGAAGCCTATCATTTGGTAATGTGATGTTGGGAAAATAAAGAACGAAGCAATACAACTGAGTGGTTTTAAGTAAATTGTAATTAATTACATGTGCTAATGCATTCACTAAGCTTGGCTTTGCAATTACATAACTAATTGTGTTGAAAATGGCATTGCATGCTTAAATAGATGCTTGTGCCCCCAGCCCATTTAATTCTTTCTTGTTTGTTATTTAAGCATGCAATTGGTTTTTTGCTAGTAGATATCACCTGTTGAATGATAAACATATCCAAGTGCAAATACATGCCCAATTAAGCATATGATTGTGATTTTTACATGGTTAAATAAACCCTTCTGTCTGGATAAATCTAAAAAGAATTTTGATACGGCTATGAGAGTCTGCCAATCAAATGCAGCTCTGAAATGGGTATGAGTGGATTAATGCAGCACTAATAAGAGATCCTTTAAAATCTTCTCATTGACATTTAATGAATCTCAACTGTAATCTCTGCTTTAAATCATAATAAATGTACCAATCCCTTGTATCCTGTTTTTTCATGCTATTAATTCTTGTAATTGTTTCTAGTTATCATTATTTGATATATACTCATTATAAAATTGCTGTCTATAGTGAAGATTTTTTTCCCCAGAGGGATCTATTTTGATACCAGCAGTTAATTTGCAGAATCCCTTCTTTTCTTCTATTGTCATTGACTTGTCTTAAGCTATTGGAAGAGTGGTGATCCACTAGCAGACCCCATGCTACATATAGCTTTTTTGTGTTTTGCTCTTCTTTTTAGTTTCCTTACCATTAATATCACTTACTTCGCCTTATTGTCTTCATCACAGTCACAGATTATCCTTTATCTACAATCTCATTCAAACCTTCAAAGTGATTACTACTTATAGTGAACTGGAACTTCTTCAAAATTGAGTTAGACAAAATGTTTTTGGATTGTTTCATGAATTTTGTCAAAACACTTGTTTGAAGTAGTTAGATTAGCTATTTGGATGAAAGTCTGCTTCTGTTTGAATAAATAGGAATTTATAGTAGGAGACATTTCATAAATGACAGTGAGATTATTCAATGGTGTTTTATAAGAATTGAATTTACTTCATTGCCATTTAACCCACCTGGTCAAACCCACTATTGGGGATGTAAGTTTACTTTTCCTGTAACATGTTTTGTCATACCAAATATGTATAAACAGAAAAAATAATTTTGAAAATTATTGAAGAATTTTATCAAATTTCAACACAGAATGCTTGTTTAGCAAAATCCTGGTAAATTAACTTCATAACTACTGCTGGTTAGACAGCAAATTCTTTGAGCAGTTTCCAGAAAAAATTCTGCTTGCATTTTTAAACAGTTATCCTAAGAGGTCATTGGTGTCAATCTATGACCCTTTTTACACAGACACTCTAACACTGATAAAATGGGTGATACATTTTATTATACATGGTACAGGACAACACTGCAGCCCTGCAACATGGGCCCTTTTCACACAAAATGTCTTGACCCAGTTTTGCTGGGTGAAGGTGTCTGTGTAACAAACACTTGCGGTGGGTGGGGTGCATTTTGCTGTATGGAAATGGGTGGAGGCGTCTGTGTAAACACCACTTGCAGTGTGTGTAGATGCGTGCATGCTCCCATGCAACACCCATCTCCACCCACCACCCACCCATGGAACAATCAGCAGTGGAGTCCGTTGCTCCGTGGGTGGGGGGTGGGTGGAGACGGGTGTTGCACAGGAGCATGCACGCACCTACACCGACCGCAAGTGGTGTTTACACAGACGCCTCCACCCATCTCCACCCAGCGAAATGCACCCTATAGGGATGTGCGAACATGGTTTGGATTTTCGAAGTTCAGAACAAACTCAGTCTGCTCGGATGACCGAACCGAACTTCCGAACCAAATCTGAACCAACCAAACTGAAATCAATCCAAACTCGAAAATGACCAAACAGTTTGGTACCGTTCAGGTGAATTCAGATGAGTTTGGGCAGGAAAAACATGAATGGAAGGCTCAGGGAGGGGAAGGCAGCTGAGGAGCAAACTTCCTGGCACCAGGGGTGGAGAGGCTTGGAGTAGCAGTCAGCCCTCCCAATAACCATCCCTTTTCTCCTCACACCACTGGCTTCACAGTCTGTGATTGGACATGGGGAACATGGGGCTAGGCTGCACAGAGACTCAGAAAATGGGGCTTGTGGTAAGGCGGGCGCAGCAAGTAACAAAAGTCATTGCCCTTCCCCCTTCCAACACCTTCTGAGCTAGCCACTGATCCTGTCAGCAGGCGTTTTCAGAAGTCTCTCTCTCCCAGTAGTTTGTGTTCCTCCCAATCCATTGCCATCCTCCTTTTTCACCCATCCCACACATTAACCTCCCTAGTATCATTTATTTAGATTAGATTAGATAGATTTAGGTGTTATTTTTATTTTTTATCCATCCCTGTCTTCTTTCTCCCTACCCTCCATTGAATCCCCCCCCCTCCTCCCACTATATATTCCATCCCTGATTCCCTTCCCCTGTTTTTGGATTTATTTAGAGTAGCATTAGATTGATTTAGCTTTCATTTAAGTTTTGTACCCCTCCCTGTGTTGTTTTGTGAGCTGTCTGTGTCCCCCCCCATCCCTGTGTAATATTGTATTTAAAGATAGCTAGATATTAGATAGTTACTATAGATAGATACATAGGAGTTAGCTTAGTTATAGAGATAGATATAGGGTGATTTCAGAAGTGACGCGGGCCCTATTGGACCCATCACGAAATTGTTGGAAATGCAAGGACTGTGAGATCATTGCATCCATTTGCCCAATGCAGAGTTTACAGAGGAGTGTGAGTAGCTAATCATCAATAATCAGGCAGGAAGCATACTTAAGCTTAAGTAGCTTTATTAGGAAATACATGTAGGATAGGAAAGGCCT
>QEPC01012054.1:315386-326771 GCA_003113815.1 Sphenodon punctatus | reverse complement strand
ATTTCCGCAATTTTTCTGCGATTTTTCCGCAATTCCGCGATTTGCAGAATTCCGGCGGAATTAGCGGAATATCCGCAGAAAAGTCGCGGTGTGGCGCGGGCAGTTCCGAAATGGCGGAACTGAATCGCGGTGCGGTAAAAGCTGCTGCCGCATCAGCCCTAGTCAATACCTGAAATTCCACAAAAGCCTCATAGTGCTCATGGTCAGTCAGCACATAGTCGACTACACTCCTCCCATTATGGTTGACAAAGGTAAAATCTCCTCCTGTTCCCTCCTCTCCCCTATCATTTAAGATAATCAATCCACAGGATTTAATTAATAAAAGCATGTGCCTCCCATGTTTGTTAATAACCAAGTTGCTGGAACTCCTCCTGGGGTATAAGTCTAACAGGGTTGTACTTCTATCTAAATCGCAAATACCATCGTCCCCAATTCTCGCATTCCAGTCATCAGCTATGACTGGAATCGCACTGGGGTACTGCTGCAACATTCCCAATTACCTCCCTCAACTGGGTCCAAATGCCTAAATTGAAGTAAGGTGATTGAGCAGGTGGAATATATATATTCATAATTATAAGGCTTATGCCTGACTTAACTTGCCATTTAAGTAGCTGATAGGCTGGGTCTCGCTGAAGCAACTCCATCTTACTATCCCTGAACCTTACACTGGTAAGGACAGCAAAGCCTCCTGGAGATCTCCCCATTTTGGTCCGTGGTCCGGCCCCCTGGCAGTAACTAAGAAAACCCTGTACCTGTAAAGAATCGGCATCAGTCATCCAAGTCTCTTGCAAAAAGACTATGTCAAACCATACCAAGAAGGTAATCCACTCAGGGTCCCTTACCTTATACTTAAAACCGGCTATATTCCACGAAAGGAATTTTAAACCTTTGTGAACCATTCTACTGCCTACTACTGCCACCCTTGGGGTCATGTTCCCTTGTCCTTCCTTTTCCTCTACAACCACCAAATTACCTTTTTCTCCCAGGGAGGTTGGTATTACTGTTGCCCCTCCATCTTTTACACTTCCAAACCCATGAATAGTACCTCCTATGTACCCTATACCCCCTAGAAGGTCCAGTCCCTCATGTCAGTCTTGTATATCTTGAGGAGAAGATGATGCCACTGCTCGCTGTCTCCGGAGTTCACCCTGCACCACTACCTTCCCTGGGGGAATTCCTGCTAGCTGTTGTGTAAGAAATTTTTGTGATGGTATAGGTCTACAGATAACAGTCTGTTCTAATAAGGATGAATTCAAGAATATAGAAAGTTCCTCATTCTGAATATCTTCTCCCTCCTCGCTTCCTTGTACTTCCCAATTTGGTGGCTGCAGTGAGTCTGTTGAACCCGTTTTATCCAGCATATGGCAAGCTTGCTGAATCTTCTGTATACTAAAATCTAAATTCTCACTTCCAGAGCCGCTGGCGAAATGTCTGAAGATACCACTATTAAACAGAATACCTCTGGCCAGAGTATTCTCTACTCTGCATATGAACATACTGGATGCCCTGAATCCATATCTGTTCTCCCATAGAAGAGCACATAATTCCTTAGACTTGAACAATATCTCCCATCTCCTAAATCATTCCTTATCTAGTAATGTTTTTTGACCTCTTACTTCGGAGGACTTAACATCTAAGATCTTTTTCCTCCTAATATAGTCCAGAAAACCCTCCAAATTGAGTCCCCCCCCCCGATAAATTCATTATTCCTCCTACGATTACTGTGTAGGATTATAGTTGGTGCCCACCTATCATCTGTTTCTTGGGGACAAATCTTTAAAGGGAAGAAATCCTTTAAGGGGGCAGCTATATGGTTCCCCCGACTTTTTGGGGAGTAAGAGCTATGATCCGTGGTGCACTTCCAGGCACTCTCTTCAGACCCAATTTTGCCTCTAAGATCAGGAACTGTAGTTAATATCTTATTTGATAACTTAACACTAGGTAGCAACTGTTTGTGGACTGCAGTGCCACGTTGACTCTTCATTCCATCCTACCTACCTCGTGTTCCTACTATGGCTGCTGTTTGAATCGCAGCATCTTTTTTCGTGGCACTTTGCTCCCTGGCATATGATAGTTGTTCAGTCCAAGTAGTAAATTCGATCCATAGCCCGCCAACTAAAATCTTCATGGCAAACAAAAGTTCATTCATATTTTTAAGTTTTTCCTCCATTTCCTTGAATTCTGTGTCGATGTCTATTTCTAATCGTATATTTAAGTCATTGAACTTCCTATTAAGAACTTCAAGATATTGCGTAATCAGGGAAATCTGATCTTTATTCTGTGAGCCTAAAACTTCTGGTGGACTTCTACCTTGCGGGGTTTGTACTGCTACTGCCCCACTATTTCCCTTATGAAGAGATTTCCCTAAATTAGGCAGGGGGAAATTGGGTCATCTTAGACTGGCTTGAGGTAGAGACCTTTTGTGGGAGCTGAGCTTGCTCCACCTGCCTAATTTCTTCAGCAAGTGAAGCTGTGTCCCGTAGTACTCATGATCTCAATTCCATACTGAAGACTTAGATACTCAAGCTCCTTGGGGTCCTAGTGACTTCGACTAAAAACACTTTTGACTACTTCATTAACAATACTTACAATATTAGTAACAACAGACAAGTGAATAGTACATTTCCAGCAGCTCCGTGACTCCGCTCGGCACCAACAGGACTCCCCCTCTCTAATCGGGAGTAGGCTGCAGAGGTGTTCTCTCTCTCACAGTGCAGAGTACAGATGGAGCAAGTGGGCTACTCCATACCGATACAGGGTAGTTGTCCGACATCGAGGGATGAATAGGGGGATGCACCAACACCAACGAGGTTCCACGAACGGGCCCACTAACGGATGACACCCTTTGGTGTCGCCCTTCGGCTGGCGCCCAAGGGCACCAGGCCCTGGTAATTGAGAGGAAGATCAGGGACTCCAGTGAGTCACAGGCAGGCCTCAGGGAGACAGACAACCAGCTCTTCCAATCCCCAGCTTCTCCACATTCCAGCCCCCTCCACAAAAGTTAGTTATTCAGTTTTAACATTTTAGAGTGTGTTTTTAGGACTAGGCCTTTGTAGATATAATATTGTATTTAGTTCCATAGATTTTAGGATAGTTAATAGTTGTTAGAGTTAGTGTGTGTGTATATATATATATATATATATATATATATATATAAAATATTAGATTACAAATTTGAATTAAAATATATATATATATATAAAATCTTTTAACTTTAAAAAAAAACACATTAACAATATAACAAGACATAAAAATAACAAACTTAAGTGTCTCAGGACCAAACGATACCAATACCAAAAATAAAATCTTCAAAATCGGTATCAATATCGATATCGTTACCGATACCAATACCGATATCGATATTGATACCGATTTATGAATGTTTGGCCAAACCAAACTGAATAACTGAACCCAAACTCAGTTCCCGAACTGAACGACCGAATGGCCAAACATCTGTACCGCGTCCTGTTCGCACATCCCTAGCACCCCACCCACCGCAAGTGCTGTTTACACAGACGCCTCCACCCAGAAAAACTGGCTGGAGGCATTTTGTGTGAAAATGGCCCATGTTGTACTGCTGCAGTGTTGCCCTGTACCCTGTATAATAAAATGTAACATCCATTTTATCACTGTTAGAGTGTCTGTGTAAAAAAGGCCTATTACTTGCAGTTTCATGAGAGTAACTGGGCTAACATTTGTTTGGGATGTTGATCTGCATAAGCTCTGCCTATATATCCCTAAAATTGCAGAGGGAGGGAATTGTGGGGGACATATCCATTCTCTGATGTCCCCTCCAATAATTACTCCCATGGATTGAATAGATAATTTTTAAATGTTTGGCCTTAAAATGCAGAAATATCAACCAAAATTAGTTATTTATACCATTGTTGATACTGAAGTTACTTTATTTTAAAGAAAAGAATTTCAGAAACGTTCACTGAACATAGTAGATGCCTGGTGCAGTTTCACTTATATAAAGGGAAGTGTTTTGGAAGTATCTGAAGGCAGAATTTCACCTTTAAGTGTAGAGTCATATGAAAAATGACATGCTACCATCCTCTTTATGAAAAAGCTGGTATTTTTGAAAGGTAACATTGTTTGTCTCTTCATATACATCCCTAGGGGAGTCAAAACTTTATTAGGCCTGACATATTTTATTATAACAGAAATAATCAGAGATGCTTTTTAAAAATGCTTTTCTTTTAAATATAGTTGAAAAATAAAGGATTAGATGTTAAAGTAGGAAATCGTGAAGGAAATAAATTACTGATATTTTTGGCAAGAACTTAGGTGAGTATCTAATTGTTATTAAAATGTAGTTAGTTATAATACATTTTCTTTAACTGATGTTAATTATTGTTTCCCCCGATTTAAAATACAGTCTTAGCACCTCAAAATTCAACCCTAAATACATGTCAGCCAGATGAGGCCTATTAAATGGAGTTCCTTCACTCACTCCCATGCTGCATTTGCCCCTGCACCCCAAAGAAGACAAGCACACATGGAATGGAATTTAAAGGCCGCACTCTTTATTCAAAGAGAGTGACACTTTACATTTATAACCTCCTATACCTCGCCTTACAACATAAACAGTGTGAGGAAGGTGAAAAAACAGTCACTCCAAACAGTCAATCATGGTGTGAATGAAAAATTCCTTCCTGGCTCTTGTAACGAGCAACCAGTATAGCCCACAGTGCCACAATAATGGTCAGGTGGGAGGGTGCTTCCTTTCTTCGCGCGCTGCTGGGCTAAACTCCCCCGCAGTGCCACGACTCACAAAATGGTGCCCACAGGTCTCGCAATGCGAGACCTGCCTCCTCGTACCTGAACAGCGCCGCTGTGTCCGTGCGGACCACCTGAAGCGGCAAGTGGCCACTTGTCTTCTTCTGAAGGGGGTGGCGAGCAGCAAAGCCCTCCCCCCCGCCCAACACGAAACGGCCACAAGGAGCTGTCCTGCTCGGGGGAGGGGGAAGTGAGTTTCCCCCACATTCCAAAGAAGACAAGCACACATGGAATGGAATTTAAAGGCCACACTCTTTATTCAAATCAGCATTAAAGTCAGAGAGAGTTTCACACTCCTGGTCCAGGTTTAAACTTACCAACCATTAAAAAAGGGTGGCCCAATGTCCCTTGGTACCACCCTAACTTTAAACTGTCCTAGGTTGCTCTCATCCCAGTCACTCAGCTGGTTGATAAGGCTCTCGCCTTGTAGCAACCCGAAGCAGGCTGGAAGGCGAGCACTCCACCAGCCCGGAACATCCCTGTCCTTGGCTGAGTTGCTCCGCTCCCCCATCCTGGGCCCTGCACCGAACCTGGCCACCCCTGCTCTTGGTTGACTCTGGCCCTGCCTCTTAAGGACACCTCTTCCTTCATACCCCTAACAACTATTAAACCAACTACCTAGACCCCTGCCACAGCAAACCGCCAACCTATGCTTGGCTGGTTTTGCTCCCACCATCCTCCCTCTGACCCAACAGCTCTACTACTTTCCCTTTCAATACCCCCAGGTACATCTGGACCCCTACATCGTACAGGTGCACTCCGTCGTCCCAATAAAGCTCGGGCCTAGAAAAATGAATATCTTTATGCATGATGCAGTCACCACCCCCTGCCAACACCAGCTTACCTACCTCCATGTTAATTTTCTTTCTAACCCTATCAACCTTCCCTGGTGAGACTGCATCATGCCATCTAATCCTCTCCAACATGTGGGTCCCAGACAAACCTCGTGTGCGGCAAAATCCTTTGCGCCTCCACCCAATCCTGCTTAATCTGCATAACTAACTGCAACCCTGGGGTTTGTGGCAGATTATTCTCCCCCAGGTGAACCACAATAAACTGTGGATGTTGGCCCCCAGCAATTCTGTGTATGAGAGGCATGAGCTGCTCCCAACGCATGCCACTCCTGGCTCACCATACTATCTCTGCATTTGCACCCAGCCCAAGCTGGGTGTCCCAATGTGATCTGTTTGCTGCTTTGGTGGCCCAGCGCACAATGCTGTGGCCCACGATCCACATCCTCCTCCGTATTGTGGAAACATTCCATCCTGTAACAAAAAACAACACCATAAGAACAAATAACTAACCACCCTACTGCTGTAACAACCAGACATATGAATGGAAGGTGGTGGACCGCCATCTACCGATGCCCCTAATGCAAGACTCGGGGAAACCCTCATCAGCGGCTAAACTGGCTGCTCCAATTCTAAGTGAGTGTGACCCGTATCTGTGGCCTGGCAAGCAGTTCTGGCCCAGGTACCTATGCATCACAGCTGTAAACTTATGCCTGGTGAGCAAGGAGCCATTGGTGTGTATTAAAAATTGCCCCGGGATGCCCAGTCATACCTACAGGTACCTGTGGACAGCTGCGACAGGATGAAGAGATGGGGACCCAACCTTACCGAGGGTAATAAGTTGGTCTTTACCCCTGTGGTCAGTCTTGGAGTAATGAAGATTAATCCGAATTACTTCGTCCTGAACTTGAACATCCTGTGCTCTAACTACATTATCAGATGGGGACCTCCGAGATTCAGCCACCAGCTCTCTCACCCTGAATGCACCATAGAAAGTCAGCTTAAACAAGACACCAAACAGACATGCTTCACCCTGGTTAAAATAAACCTGGGCTAGTGTGTCATGCAAGCTGTCAATGAAGGATGACGATATGGGCAGCTGAGCATCACAGACCAGACCTCTATCCCTGGACCATCTCTCCAACAATCTGCAATATTAAAAAAACACTATCCAGGGAGGGGTAGCCTGCTAACTTGCTAAAGAAAGCTATGGCTGACACCTTACTGGCAATGATGCTCGGGGCCAAACCCCGCTGCCTAAGGGTGATAGCAAACTTGATGACATGGCACTCAGGGATGGGAAAGCTTGTGGGCCAACCATTACTAGACCTAAATGCTTGGAATTCTTTAAACGCCATCCCATAGGCCATGTGTGTAGACCTCGCTAGCGATCCTTGCACCGTTTGGAATAGCTCTATCACCGAAGGATCCATGCATCTGGCGGCAATGCTTCTGGCTCGATGGCCGCCTCTGGTGCCAACTGGCAGAAACGGTCCATCTGGAGACAAGAGAGCACATCGGCTATGCCATTGTTAACTCCAGGAACATGCTTTGATATAAACATGATGTTAAACGTTAAGCATTGAAATACAAATTTCCTGACCAACTGCATGACCCTCGTGGATTTTGAGGACATGGAATTTATGACATGAACAACCGATTGGTTGTCACACCAAAAAACCACCATCCTATTTGCAAACTCAGGCGCCCACAATTGTACCGCAACACAATAGGGAAAAATTCCAAGAATTTCAAGTCCCTGGTTACACCCTCTGCCACCCACTCAGTGGGCCATGGTGCTGCGTACCATCTTCCTCTGAAATAAACTCTGAAACCAACTGCTCCAACAGCATCTGATTGCACATGCAGCTCCGCCTCTAAAATGAGATCACCCCTGCAGAAACTTACTCCGTTAAAATTAACTAAAAACGGAGCCATGTCCTGCAATCATCCTTCATCTCTTTAGTCACCTTGACATGATAGTAAGGGGGCAAATCACTCAAAATCTTGGCATAAAGTCAGGAGAGAAAAGCCCTCCCAGGTGTCACCATTCTACAAGCAAAGTAGAGTGATACCAGTAGGGACCGTAGCTGCCTAATGGTGCCCTTACTGGCCACCACAGTCACCTCCAAAGATTCCCACAAAGTCACCAATTTGACCCCAAGCAAACAAGACACACCTTGCACTGTGTCCATCTCAATACCCAGAAAAGAAAAGGTCGTAGTAGGATCAAAAGTCTTCCCTGGAGCGAGAGGAACCCCTAGCTCTTGCACCAAAGCTTAGAATGTTCACAACAGGTACCCACACTCATTGGTTCCCGCTTTACCCCAAACCAAAAAATCACCCATGTAATGAATGAGATTGCACAACTGGGCTCACTATCTAAGCAACCAGTCAAGTAAGGAGCTAAAGTTCTCAAAGGTGGCGCACGATATGGAGCACCCCATTGGCATAGCCTTATCAAAGTCAAACTCCCTCCGAAATTGGAACCCAGTAGGTGGAAATCATCTGGCAACAGTCAAAATGTAGATTTTATGTCGCACTTCACCAGCAACGCTGATTTCCCACAACCTTTGACAAGCTTTACAGCTCAAATCAAATGATGCACTGAGAAAAGTTCCCCCGGTATAGCATCATTGACCGATCCCCCCCTCGGGTGCGATAGATGGTGTATCAGTCTACCTAGGACCTTTTTCAGTACAATTCCAATGGGGGAAACATGCAAATTCCCCATCGGGAGGACCGAAAACGGGCCAGCAACTCGCCCTTCTTTAATTTCTTTTCGGAGCTTATCCCTCACCAGTACCTCCATCCCCGCCGTGGATTTCAAGTTGTTTACCCACTGCCTTACTTTCAATTCACCCACCGATATTCTAAATCCTACCCTGAAACCTTCCATTATATACCCCACTGCCTCGTGATCGGGCAATTGTGAAGCAATGTCCTCATCCTTTCATGGCGTACTGGCATTGGGGCCCTTCCCCAAATTCCCCCCCCCCTTGTGAGGGGCGACCGGGCTGCCTCCCCCTGTTACTCGCCTGCCGGATCCAGTCGCAATGAACTGCGGAGTGGTTACCAGCGTAGTGGAAGCACACATGCCGAAATCGACATGGGGAACACATACAACTCCCTCCACCATTGAATTCCCAGCAGGTTGGAGCCGTTGCCACCGCTCGGCGCCCCTCAGCATGAAAGGGATCGTTGACAAGTGCCACCCCTCCCTTTCTTAACGCGTGCCCGCTATCGGCCCTAGGTGCACTGGATGCACTATTCATGCATTCCAACCAAAGGTGCATACCGATCCCATTTCAACCCAGGAGTTATAGCAGCATGCTTCCTAAAGGCTTCATCGTAACAAAGCCATGTGCCAGGATGACCAGTGTCAAAAGTACACCGAGCTATGTCCTCGTACTTGAGTAGCTCGGTGGCCCACAGTGGGAACATTTGCAGCATAACCCCCAACCATATGGAGTATGCTGCTGACCAATGGGACCAATTATGATCTGCTTTTGGTTTTTAAAATCCTTCCCTACCCTTTCCCTCCTGCTTTGCATTGGAATGGGATCGGGAATGGGATCAGTTATTTCCCCTCATGAGTTGCAGTGAGACAGCGATTGGGGTGGTGGTGTACTCCCTGTCCTCCTGTATTGATGTGTGGAAGGGCTATTTACTCTCATGTGGGTCACCCCACTCAATTCCCTCAGTGCTATTAGGAACCTCTATAGTGCTTTTGGCAGCTACAGGCACAGGCCGTGCCTGAAAAACTCTCGCTCAAGGTCCGGAATGCCGCTGCAGTTGGGAGCACTGCTCTGTGCTTCCTTTTTTCATGCGCTGCCCAGCCAAACTGCCCCCGCAGTGTCACGACTCAAAAAATGGCACCCGCATGTCTTGCGATACGAGACCTGCTGCCTAAGTGCGGGCCGACTGAAGCGGCAAGTGGCCACTTGTCTTCTTCTGAAGGGGGGGGCGAGCGGCAAAGCCCTCCCCCCCACCTAACATGAAACGGCCGCAAGGAACTGTCCCGCTCGGGGCGGGGAGGGGGAAGGGAGTGAGATATGAAAATGGAATTCATAAATTAAATTGGCTGAAAAGTTAAAAACAAACCAAAGAGCTCCTCCTTGGGAAATATTATTTAATGGGGCTTTCAACTATTTTAAGATGGATTTCTTGCTGTTTGTTATAGCACTTCCTCTCTCCAGTCTCCCTTAATGCCTCTCAGCCCATAATGCCTACCCCAGGGGCTATGTCTGTCCCCACACAGAAATGATGAAGATCTCTGATACAAACAAATGTAAAACTGTTGTTGGCTGTTTACAATATAAAACACCTCTCATAAAACAGCTGTCCAAGATGACAGGCTGTGACCACTTCCTGCCTCTTAACAGCTACATAATGGCTGATGCCCTTAGGGATCAGTCTTTCAACCTGTTGGGCAGGAGGCTATTATATAGTTTTGGGGGAGGTGGACGGGGCTGCCCAAGCTGTAGCAGTAGTCCCAAATTCTCAATAATAGTCCCAGGTGAAGCTCTTCTCTGTTTCCCTGGGTAGGAGGTGGTGGTGAATAAGGCTCTGGGAGGATCTACAATACTGTGCAAGATTGTCATTTTCATTGGGAGTTTTCCATTAAGTAATCCATACCTTCTAAAATATGATAGAGAGAAATAGGTATAACTCATGCCATCCTTTATTTATTTATTTATTTATTTATTTATTTCCATTTCTACCCCATCCTTCCCAGATGGATCAGGATGGCTTACAAAACCAATAAAACGTTAAAAAAAAAAAAGGCATAAAAAAACTCAGCCAAACTCAACCCAACTCAACCCAGCAGTCAACCCAACTCAACCCAACTCCACATCCTCCCCAAACCCTCCACACAACTCCCACCCACAAGCTCCCAACCAAACCCTATCCCCACCTGCCAATTTTTTTTTTTGAACAAAAAAGTCTTACACTGCCTCCATAAAGAGGGCACCCAAATGAATCTCTGGGTGAAGGGGGTTCCATAAAACTGGGGCAGTGACCAAGAACACCTTCCCGCACAGCCCATTTCTTTGACAAGAATAGCAGATGGTACATGCAAGAAGGCACTCCCGGCTGACCACAGGGGAAGCAATGGGACATGGTAGGAGAGGCGGTCTCTCAGATATGTAGGGCCCAGTCTGTTACCACTGCAGCACCTTTAATTGTGCCCAGAAAGCTGCAGCACTGGTGTAATGTACTCGCTGCGACTTGTCTCTGAAAGGAACCAAGCCACAGCATTCTGCACCACCTGCAGCTTTTGAACAGACATTAAGGGCAGCCCCATGTAGAGTACATTGCAGTAATCTAGCCTCAAGGTGATGAAAGCATGGATAACAGTAGCTAGATCCAAGACAGAAATAAAAGACTGCAACGTCCTCACCAGATGGAGTTGGTGAAAAGTGCTCCTGGCCACTGCCGCAACCTGATGATCCAGGTGAAGCGAGGGATCCAGAAGCGCTCCAAGGCTGTGAACATGACTGATCAGAGGAGGCAATTCCTTCTATTTCTAGAAAGGGTTGGAAGGAACTGTCATTCTGAGGAGGCGAACACTTTTTATACTAGAGAAGCTCGAGACTATCATGTGGCTATTATCTGAATAGGGTGAGCATGCACAACCCAGGTGTGAGAATGTTGGGAGCCATCTCAAAGAACCTTCTTTACAAGGCAACAACCTTCTGATCAGCACATGGGCAGAGGAGCTGTTTGTAAACAAACAGCTTTAGGGGAGGAGGGGGCATGTGTCAGCCGGCAGGGGGGGCCCAGGGCAGGCTGGGTGAACCAAGCTTGG
>QEPC01012054.1:298197-315286 GCA_003113815.1 Sphenodon punctatus | reverse complement strand
GGGGGGAAGGTGGATGGGGCAAGCTGAGGGTGGGACAGGAGGGAAGGGGGATGGGGCACACTGCAGGCTGGGGGGGCGGGAGGGAAGGGGGCATGAGGGCAGGCGGGGGGGCGCACGTCACTAACCTGAGGCTGGAGCTGGGGGTCCCCATTGCACGGCAGTGGATTTGCTCCTCCAGGGACTCACACGCTACCTCTCTGCACCCGCAAACCCAGTCCCTGCAGAGTCCGCACTGGAACTGGGTTCGCAGGTGCACAGGGAGGCAGAGTGAGTCCCTGGAGCAACGCCGCCTCCGTGGAGAGTCTGTGGGCAGTTTTTTAAAAAAAAAATTAGCCCAGCTGGGGAGGGAGAGGAGGCGGCGAGCTACAGCACTGCATCCTAGCCCGGCCAGAGAGGGAGAGGAGTTGCCACTGTTTTCCCTCCCCAGGGGTCAGGACCTGACTCACTTCGCCAAGCTGCAGAGGGGGGGAGTGGCAGGCAGCAACTGAAAGGGTGGCCAGTGGTGGTGGGTGGGCCCCCTCGTAGCGGGGCCATGATGCTCCGGCTGGCCATGGGCCCCCACAGGCATGGGCTCGGGTGCAACTGAGCCCCCCGACACCACAGTAGCTACGCCCCTGGATCACAGGGGAAGTGGTGGGGCCGATCTGTTGGCCCGCAGAGCCTCTGGTCATGGAGGCATGCAAGGTTCCTGTACGGGCATGTGCATTTGTGATCTGTGGGCCATCGGAGACTCAGAGTAGTCCCAGTGACAGTCACTTTCAGCATGATAAAGAATCATTTCTCACAAACACACTCACACCCATCCTACCCTTTTTTCGTTTTTATTTAATCCCACAGACACAGTTCCTCCTACCTGGGTGTTATCTTTCTTTGTTCTTTGATAGTAGTGCTTATTAGGGGTATGCATTTATGACACTCTCTATTAGTTATGAAAATGAATTGAGCCCATTCGTTTTCATAACGAATGTTATGAAAACAGATGACTAGGCAAATGATTGTCATGTCCTTTCATTTGTTTTCATTTAAAATAAAAAAATTAAAATAAAATAAAAATTTAAACCCTGCACAAGCACAAAGTGGTCGCCAGGGCCATTCTGCACATGGACACCCTTTCCAAAATGGTGCTGGCATCCTCATCACCATTTGAAAAAGGGCATATGGTCTGCGCATGTAATGGCCCCAGTGTCCATTTTGTGAATGCACATTGATTATTATTATTATTTTTTTTAAATAAAATAAAATATATATATTTGGCTCTAATATATATATATTTGGCTCTAAAGTTTTAGTTCTGAAATAGAGCTGAGGTGAGAGCAAATTAGTCTCTTACCGCCTGGAAATATCTACCTTTGAGGAACATTTGCAACTGTTTGTTGATATATCGACCAGTCATGATGCTATGCTTCTGCTACTGTGAGATCGGCACCTGCAATATATATATTCTCTGCACATGTGCAAATGGCTGCCGGAACATTCTGCACATGCATACCCTTTTCCAAAATGTACTGATGTTGCTGGTGCCAATTTGGAAAAGGATTACGCATGTGCAGAATGATACGGTAGCCATTTTTGCAAGTGCAGTGATTTTTTTAATTTAATTTTTTTTTTAAACTAAGGAAAAAAATGGCAACAATGGTAGGGTCATTTACAAAATACCTTACAAAAAAGGGGTTTTTTGTAAACAAAAATGTAAACTAAAATGAAAATGTCTTCTGCATTTTGCTTTTGCTTATCCAAAGCTTGTTGAAGTGAGAAAAGGAGCCCCACCCTATCCCCAGCAATAAAGAAACAGGCCCTTTTCACAGAGACACTCTAACACTGATAAAATGGGTGTTACATTTTATTATACATATTGTAGGGCTGCAGGTGTGCTCTATGGGTGCCCTGCAACATGTTAGGGATGGGTGAACGCGGTTCGGAAGTTTGGAGTTCGGGCCGAACTTGGTCTGTTCAGATGACTGAACTGAACGTCCTAACCAAATGTTCGAACGGCCAAACAGTTCAGAAAAGTTCGGGTGAGTTCGGGGGTGGGAAAAATGTGACTGGAAGGTGTGAAAAACATGACTTGATGTGGGAGGCAGCTGCGCAGCTGACTTCCTTGCACCAGGGGTGGAGACCAGGCGTGGTTTCAGGGTCAAACAAACAAAAAAAATATCGAATTCAGTTTCGGTATTGATAGCGCTATTTTCAGTTGTTCGGCTAAGTTCGGCCAAACCGAACTCCACCGAACCGAACAGCCGAAACCGAACTCGGATTTCGGACTGGACGACCGAATGTCTGAACATCTGAACCGCGTTCTGTTTGCCCATCCCTACAACATGTATAATAAAATGTAACACTCATTTTATCAGTGTTAGAGTGTCTCTGTGAAAAGGGCTACAGCAGTCAGGCAGTGAGTCAGCCAGCTTTTTCTCCAACTGGATAAATGAAGTGTTAATGACCTCCATTGTCAGCTTAACCCTGTACATTTCTGGACACCTGGTACAAGATAAAACATGTTAGTGCACTAGACAAAAAGGGTATGGTAATCTCTTGGGGTAAGAGGGAAGGGGCATGAGTTAACAGGGAATAGGCTTCCAAGACTGATTTTAGTTCTGAGTTTCCATAGACTAGGGAAATCCCTGCTCTGTTGAGGCCAGTCCTATGACAAATGGTACCTGTATTCGCTCAGGTTTGTTCTGTCCTGCCATGCTACTGTACTGAGGAACTCTGAATAATCGCTTTGCCTCAGCATATCCCTTGAATACAGCTCCCTCTGTTCTTCTCTTCTGAGACTATGTTTCCTTGGCAACATTATAGAAGTAGGATACAGCTGAAAGGGGGATTAGGAGGAGTTGTTGCTACTTGAAGTATCTAAGGTTACTACTGTAGAGAGTTTGGCCTCTATGTGCACTCATTCAGCCACCAAAAAATACAGAGATGACAATCTAGTTCATTAAAGATGGAGATGGAAAAGGTTAGTTAAATCGTCTAGTCCATCCTTGACTGAGACAAACATGTTCTATATTAATATGTTCCATTTAGTGTACCCATCATATATTTTTAACCTATATTTCACAAGACAATAATCCAGTCTTTCAAATAAACAGAACTAATTTACAAGGACATATACTAGTGTCTACCAATGACAAATCACCCATAAAAATCCTATACATGAGCTTAGAAAATTCAGTATATTTGAATTCCTGAATAAAATTGCTTCAATATCTGCAGAGCACAAAGGGGAATGAAGGACCTGTTTGACCCTTTCATGTGTAAAACATCAGTGTCATCTTTCAGCAGATTGTCTCTCGTGTGCTAGAGTGGTTTCTACTTCACTACATTTTGAGATATGTGTCAAAATAGTTTTCACTCGTGGCCTGAGATGGGTTGTTAAACCTGTTTGTTTTTCCAGCAAGAGTCACATTATTAATTAAATGTAAATATGCTGTGAAAACTACAAGTAGTGCCAGCCTAAATGTTTGAAGACAGGGAGCAACCAAAGACACAATGAATGATTTCCCATCCTTCCTTTGTTTGCTAATGGAACAGAATAGTCCCGTTTATAGTCCCATGACCTTTTTTGGTCTTAAGCTTTATTAAAATGAGTTTAGCAGGCAGTTATATCTGTTCAACTTCTTGCTACATCTAGCAGAACTTAAATTTTGCACTTCTAGGCCAAAATCATGCAAATCTGTGTATCTTTGAGCAGTCTCTTTGCAGGATAGGAGCCAAAGTGAACCGATAAGAGGATATTGTTGTTGTTTGGGGGTCTGATCCAATCTCTGCAGAGGTCCTGCTGCACCATGAGAACTGGATGTGCATGCACACTATGTGTGCAGCATACTGCCTCAGCCCTGCTTCTCTGGAGTTACTACAGTACTCAGATCCCTCCCCACCCACTAAGAGAGAAGTAGGGGTAGGGTTGTAAATGTGGCAGTGCTTTGGCAGAGGCAGGGCTTTGGTAGGAAGTTGGGTGGGCAGCAGGTGGAGCTTGGCTGGGAGAGTGGCTCAAGACCCTCTTCCCCCCCACCTTCCATCTCAGGAAGTAGGGGGGAGGGGCTGTGAACTGCTTTCTGAGTTCGCTGCCACATGCCTAAGTCTCCCAATGCAGTCCTGCCTCTGCAGAACCGCAACCACACTCACAGCCACACATTCCCCTTCCCATCTTGGGGAGGGGATAGGGGAGATGACTTGTAAGTATAGTAGTGACTCAGGAGAGGCATAACTGTGGTGTGCCAAGCATGCGCTAAGTGTGAATGCGTAAATCTGTGCCTCATGCACAGAACTTGGATTGGGCCCATTATTATTACAGTGCTCTTTTGTGCTTATCATTATATAACTACATTAAAAAAGGAGAGCTAACAAATTGATGTTTTTACACACACATTTCTCCCGCATGTTTGCTGTTACATCCTGAACTTTCTGTGTGTTTAAAGCACTCACCCAGAGCTTAAACATCCGGCTCTTTGAACTTCTGCATAGAACTTCTCCCAGAACTTGTGTGTGTAAAAAGTTCTCCTGGTAAACTGCTTTGTTCCAGGCAGCTGTGGTCATTTGGTTTCCATGGCAGCCTGTCATGTCTACAGCTGCGGCTACTTTAGGCTGCCTCAGGGCAGTGGTTGTGTGAAGAATGCATCCAGGAACTGCCTCAGGGTAGTGTGTGTGTGAAAAATGCATCCAGAACTTACTTGTGGACTTGTTAAAGCCAGAAGATTGAAAAATCTGGAACTTTAAGGTGTGTATAAAAATGCCCAATGTAATTGTTTAACAGGAGATAAAATATTCACATGGCAGATTGGCAGAAGGAACTCTATGGCCGCCTTACATGGATGCCACTCACCCACGAACACCCGGAAACACCCATCGGATGGGTGGAAGAGTGTCGGTGTAAAAGTCCATGAGTGGGAGGGTCCATGAGTGGGAGGGAGATAGGTTTTCAACACCTGAGCGTCCGTGTAAAACCAAAAACACCCACACACATGTGGATGGGACTGGAGGGACTGCAGTGCACCAGAGCAAAGTGTCACGCATGTGCCCTCACACAGACACAGCCACCGGGGGGACACTGGACGTCTGGTTGAGAGCCTGTAAAGGAGGTCGGATCCATGACACATGCATGCGGGCTCCCACGGTGGACACAAAGAAAGCACTCAATAAGACCACAGGAGCCAGCACTGCCCCATGCGTGGGATGAGGCCGGGTGAACATGGGGACCCAGAAGCACCCAGGAGGGATCCCCCTGGAAGGTGGTGCGGTGGGGAGGGGGGTGAGCACTGGCCAGGCGGTGCAGGGTGTGTGTGTGTGCCATCCAGGTGGTGCAGGGGTGTGTGTGTGCCAGCCAGGTGGTGAAGGGTGTGTGTGTGCCCCTGCCAAGCAGTGCTGGGTGGGGGGCGCCAGCCAAGTGGTGCAGAGGAGGGAGTTTTCTCTACCAGGCGGTGCAGGGGGGTGTTCCTCCAGGCAGTGATGGGGGTGGTGTCCCGGCCAGGCGGTGTGTGTGGGAGGGAACGTGGCATGGCTAACTACAACACATGTCTCCCGGCACAGGTCTGAGGGCAAACAGCGGCTGCGGCACTGACTGAGGAACCCCAGCCTGGCACAGCCACAGGGCACAGCCAGAGGAGCGGCAGTGACAGTGAGGTGAGAGTGAGGGAACCCCCTGAACCCGGGATGGGAGGGCTGCACCCCCATCTCGGCACTGTGGCTGAGGGAACACAGGACAAGCGGCAGCTGGCTAACCCATGTCCCTGTCCCCCAGGACATCACCCAGACAACGGAGCACCGCACCACCGGGGAGACGGCTGAGGAGGGCCCCCCAGACATCCATGTGAGCAGAAGGGCACCCCAGGGATAAGACGGGAGGCCCCACGGGGGTGCAGAAGGGGGCAGTGGGACCATGAGTAACCCCAATGCAATACCCCCAACAGGAGATGACCACCTCCACAGCTACCACAGCCATCGGATGGGCCCCATGCCACCAAGATGGAGGGCCCCCACACGCAGGTCCCAAAAGGAGGAGCCCTGGTCCAGGCAGGAGACCAGGGACAACATATGCATGTGGGGGTTCGAAAGAGTCCAGCATGACCTGGTGCGCAGCTACAAGACCAGAGAGGTCTATGAAACCATCACCCAGAAGATGCAGTGGCAGGGGTACAATAGGAATGTCACCCAGTGCATGCAGCAGGCAAAGGACTTGACGTCCAGATATAAACATATCCAGGACAACAATCTCATGTCTGGCCGTGCCATGCACACAGCTGAGTTCCAGGAGGAGCTGGAGAAGTTCCTCTGCATGGATGGGGACATTGTGGCCTCCCGCACACATGGCAGCACCTTCACCAGGGGCGGACAGAGGGCCACTACACAACCCCCCCTGCAGGAACCCCCGGAGCAGGGGGTGGGAAATGCTGCCCCCAGCGAGGCCAGACAGGATGCGGGAGGGCAGAGCCCCATCCTACAGGGGGAGGAGGTGCCCCGGGAATCCAGTCACACAAATGCCACCCTCAGGGTGCGCCCATAAAACCACACAGCATGCCTGGCCATGGGGAAGGGGGGTACACGTGGAGCAAGAGGAGACCCAGGACATCCCCCAGGAAGTGGAGTAACAGGATCCAGGTACGACTGGCCCAGTGGGCCTGGTGGGGAGGAGGCCTGGGCAGAGTCGCAGTGACTGGGGCTGGGGCCTGATTTCTGGTAAACACTAACGGGTCCCTATTCCCATTGCAGCCCAAGGTAGCCTGGAGGTGCAGGAGGTGGAGGCCTCGGAGGTGGATGAGGCAGGGCCGGCTGCGCCCCCACTACCTGGTGAAGCGCCCAGCCATGGTAGGGCAAACTATCCATGGGGCAACATGGGGGCATGGTGCGGAGGTGGGTGGTGGTACTGGGTGGGGAGGAAGGTACCTGGGGCCACGTGCCCCCACCCACCCTTGCCCTACAGGGTTTGGAGGGGAGGGGGCAGGTGGGCAGGGTGGGTGGCCCCACAGTGGGTCTCTCATAACACAGGTCAACCATGGGCCCTACTGGCAGGAAACCCCAGCCAAGGGGTGATCCCACAAGAGGACAGGGCAGGAGGGCTCCACAGGGGAGGGAACATGTAGAGCAACTACAACATGGGGACCACCCCCCGAGACACCCTGGGGACCATGGTAGAGGACAGTGGTGCACAGTGGATGGTCGTACTAACATGGGATGTGCACTCTCATTCACAGAACAGCAACCCACTTGTGTGAGGGGTGCAACTGCCAGCAGCATTGAGAGGAATTGGGGGATGCGGGCCAGGAACCGGCGGCGGAGGGAGGACCTGGGCAGGGAGCTGCTTGCGGAATCAAGACGGTTAACCAAGGTGCACTGCCAGGAGCTCGTGCTCACCAGGGAGCTCCTAACAGAGGAGGGGGACAGGAATCAGGAGACCCTGACAGGGATCAGGAGACCCTGGCAGCTGTGATGGCCCGGTCCCACACCGAACACCTCTGGGATAGGTGCCAGGCTGCTGACCTCCAATGTGAGCAGTGGCGCTCCTGTGGCAGGCTGGAGGGTCAGGATGCAAGGCTCATGGACCTCATGGGGGATGCGGTGGAGGCCCTGTGGTGGGACCCCTAACTAGACAGGGCCCACCAGGCCATGCATGGAGGTTTGGCAGCTGACCTACACCACAGCAACCACCCACTGGTGTAGGTGTCCCCCCTGCACTTTGTTAAACCATGGTTCGCTCAGCAGCAGCCCTTCCCAGGCCTGATCCATGTGGGTCTCCCTCCCCCACATAGGTCGTCATGAGCTGCCGGTGGGGTTGCTCTTCCAGTCGGCACCACTACCGGTCCCCCCACCCCCAGCTGCAACACTGACCCCTCCACCAGGAATCCCCCACCCCAGGGAGCCCCCACCCCAGGACCTGGCACCCCAGGACAATCAACCGCCCCTGGCCGCTGACCCACCCCCTCTGGTAAGTCCACAGCACCCCTGCCCCCTATGGGGTGGGGGTGCAACCGAAGGGGGGGCTGGGAAGGGATGAGGGGGAAAAGGAAAAGGCAATATGCCAGATGGGAATTAAAGGGACCACCCACAACAATCACAAGCGAAACCCTACAAGTGGAGCTACCTCTATTGAACAAAGTACTTGTACAAACACAACAATTGTGTATGCGAACATAGGTGTTATAAAACAAAAGTTGTGTGATCGCACAAGTGCCTTGTTTGAAACAGGTAGCTCCACTTCCAGGGTGTTGCTGTAGCAGGAATGTGGGAGTCAGCATGGTGATCCCAGGATGCCCAGTGGGCTAGGCCGTGGTGTGAGAAGACGCCACGTGCACATGTGGTATGCTCATCTCATTCTTGTTTCTCCTTGCAGGGACCTGCACCAGAGGCCGTTGTGGAGCAGGCTGTGGATGACAGGGAGCCCGGGCCATCTGTCTGGCAATCACAGTGCTCAGCGGCAGCAAGGACTCTGTAGTGCAGCCAAGCGGGGACGAGGGAGCTCCAGATGATAGATCCCCCATCGCCTTGTATAGTTACCCCTCAAATAAAAACTTTGCACATATACCTCCATATCACCTCCTCTGTCCCAGGACCTGCATGCAGGGGGGGGGCAGCTGGCACGGGGGCTCAGGCAGGGCGAGGGTGCGGTACATTGCCTGCCCAGCCGACGAGCCAGGGTGAAGTAGTGGTGCATGGAACAAGTTCACACGGACACTACACAGGTGGGCCGGAAAGTGGTGGTATGCAGGATATTTCACAGCCAAATCAACCAGCGGCTGTCAGCAAGGGGGGACTCCCACATCCAGCCAACCCACTGGACCCATTCCCAGGACCCCCTTTCCCACGCATGGCATGGAGGCACGGTTGCAGGTAATGGGTACTACCCATATTTATTGATGGGTTATGGCTGGGGTGTAGGTTGGGCATGAACCCCTCGTCCGCTGCCTGGGCAATGATGCGGCAGCAGAGGGCATCCCTGTTCTCTTTGGAAATGCACCTGAACGCCCCGCCATGGGCATGTTGGTCCAGGGGCGCGGGGTCTGCCTTCTGTTAGGGAAGGGTGAACAGATCGCAGTTCGGGTTTAGCCGTTTGGTTCGTCCACGTTCGGTTCGTGTGTTCGGGTTCAGCCATTTGCGTGTCGGCCGTTCGGGTGGATCGTGTTTGGCATTCAACCTAAAAATATCACAAGCAAGCGGGAAGCCGGAAATCGTGCCGGAAACCGGAAATTCGTGTGCGTGTGGAGCTGTGCGGCGAGTGGGTGTGTGTTTAATTCGGTGGCTGCTTGGTTCATGTGTTTTGGCTGTGATTGTGTTGGGTTTGGCTGTGCTGTGTGTTTGGGTGGTTGGTGTGTGTTGTGGGTGACTGTTGGTGTGTGGGTTTTTTGAAATAATAATAATAATAATGAAGAAGGCTTTTCACATCCTCCGGCTGGGGGCACATTTGCCGGTGGAGGAGGTGAAGGAGAAGGAGGAAGAGGAGGAGGAACAGGTGGAGGCCACTTCCCCTGCTACACCTCCCGTGGCACTGGTGGCACTGGCTTCCTATTTGGACGAGGAGGAAGCGGTCGGCTGTACTGCCATTCATGCCAGGTTTGTAAACCTTTTTTTTACTTTTAAGACAAGAAAGGCTGTATCAGTTAGAGCAAGCTCAGCTCACTGGTGTGTGGGTGGATGCATGGTTGGTGGTCATCAGTCAGGCACAAACAGTGGCCAACAGTGGGTGGCAGCGGATGTCTGCCACAGAGAGAGAGGGTACTGTAGTGTGGGGGACTCTTCCAGAAGTCAGGCATGAGCATCCCCACCCAAACATGTGCCAGGCTATCAAGGGTCTCCACTTTCCAGTTGCAATTCCATTTTCTACGCACCCCCAAATAAGGGCAGTCTCATTCCTCCAGCCAGGGTCACATCTCACATCACCATCCCTAGCACCCCAAGGAGGTCAGCAGGATTTGCACGTGCCAGCCAGGGGCTTTCTAGTTGCAATATCTAGCATCCCCTAGCACTCCTGGGAAAGCAGGATTTTCCCTTACTTTTCTTTATGTTTTTTTTTTAGTTGCCGTCCCTGCTACCACCCCAAGGAGGAAGGATTAGAGGCATCATCATAAATGCATGATATTTACTTGGTGTTCCTATGTATTCACATTTCAGAGAGGAATCGGATTCTGGCCTCGGGCCCAGTCCTGCTTCCAGGACCAGGCCTAGGAAGACAACTCATCACCGGACCCCTAGGCGGAACTTGCCAGCCTCACCCCCAGACATTCGGCACCAGTCGTCGGATGTCTGGCGGTTTTACATCCAGGGCGACAGAACCGCCACATGCAAAGTATGTCACGGGGACTGGAACAACAGGGAATGAGTTGCCCTCTGACCTGTCAGGAATGGAAGTCCCCTGCAGAGAGAAATTGGATGGATGGCCACCCAGTCCACCCACTCGTGGAGACAGAATGCAGGCAGGGCTTGAGAGACCATTGGACTGACACAGTATGATACTTCTAATGTTCCTTTCTTTTTCTGTTTTTTCTAGATCTGCAATAAAGTTTTCTGCCAGCAGAGGGAGGGGACAACATTGGGGCTTCTCACCCACATAGAGCGGACCCACGAAATGCAGGTGAGGTGGGAGGGTGAGGAGGACTCCTCTGCAGCTGAACCCATGGAGTCGCAGCGCATGCAAAAGGGGGGGGGGAAGGCAACCAGGAAAAGGAGGCATATAAGCCCTTCCCCTCCCCCCGCCTCAAACCTTACTGTGGAGACCCCCAGAATCCCGGAGGATGCCATGATCAAGGCCCTTCGGGCCAGGTTGCATCGCTGCACCTGGGGCCACGTGGAGGAGGTCCAGCACTCCTCTGCCTGGAGAAGTGCCTGGTGGCGGAGATGCAGGCGGTGCAGGCAGAGCGGCAGAGGGTGGTGGCATACGGGCAGTATGTCACCGCCGAGCTGCGCCGCGTGCAGGTCTACCACCAGGCAGACTCCAGGTGGCATAACGAGCTGGAATAAACCATGGACAACGGCGTGGTGGAGCCCTCCATGGTGACCACTGGCCCTCCGGACTGCGAGCTGCCCCAAGTCCTGTTGCCTTTCCTCCAAATACTGGGGGACAGGCCCAGTGGCAGAGACTGAGTCACTCTTAGCTTGTTTATAAGTTTCCTTTTCATGTTTGCTTTTGTTTTATTAAATGTTGTTGCTGTTGTTGTTGTTGTTTTGTTTTTCTTGTTTTGTAAATAGTTTTAAGTAAAGTTTTCAAATGTATTGTTGCAAGCTTTGTTTTACATGTCCTCTCTTTTATGCCTGTGTTCTGAAGTTCTGGCTGGCAGGTGGCAGAATCTCATACAGCTAGTAGATCCCTTCGAGCAGCACATGCCACCTCAAGTAGCATAGTAACCCAAAGATGTGCGGTGCCAGCAGCAGGGTCTCAACTAACAGAAAGCCCCCAGGAGGTGCAGAACTGGTGTTTGTGTGGGTGGGTGTGACAGAGAGAAAGAGAGACAGGCTCCTCAGCAGGAGGCAGGAGGTGGTGGTAGCTGGTGGTTGGAGGGGCTTTTAGTTTCAGTTGCCAGCTTCAGCGGGCATCCGTGGGTGGGTGCAGAGGAGTAGGCTTTTTGGGGAGGGGGGCAGGCTGGCATGCGGGCACCGGGCTTCTGGATGCAATGGAATGGAATGCAGCCCCCAGTGACTGGAATGATGGTCCCATAATCTTGCTGATGGTCCCTGGATTGGGCGGGCATTGGAGATAGTGGAATGACAGTCTAAAGCCTATGGGGCACACTTCATTTGATCAGGCACGCCACCCTAGGTGGTAGCAGGGCAGCAGGTATGTAGTGGTACGGGGATGCACGCAGACAGGCAAGGGCAGGGAGGCAGGCACATATAATATTTTGTGGGTTTATTCCATCTCATTACGGTAGGTTTGCTGCATGCTGGNATAATAATCCTACTCTAAATGAATAAAAAAACAGGGGAAGGGAAGGGAATCACTGGGGATGGAATATATAGGGAAAGGATTCAATGGAGGGGAGAGGGGGGAAGGAAGATTGATCACAGGGAGGGATAAAAACAAAAAATAACAACTAAATCTATCTAAGCTAAGTTAAATAAATGAGAATATGGAGGTAGATGGGTTGGATGGGTGAAATAGGAGGAGGATTACAATGGACTGGGGAGCTGGAAAATGCTGGGTGAAGAAGCCTTCTGAAACGCCTGCTGCTCAGGAACAGTACTAGCTCATAAGATATTGGGAAGGGGGGAGGCAGTTTTGTTTCTTGCTGCACCTGCCTCACCACAAGCCCCATTGGCTACGTGCAGCCTAGCCCATGGCCAATCGCAGACTGCCAAGTCAGTGGTCTGAGGCGAAAAGGGATGGTGATTCGGCAGGCTGTCTGCTACTCCAACCCCCTCGCCACCCTCCACCCCTGGTGCCTGGAAGTCTGCTCCTAGCTGAGTCAGATGACTTCCCCCTCCCTGCTACATTTGGCCTTCCAGCTACCTGACAGAGTAACAGTTCCCCCTCCCTGATTGGCCTTACAGTGACCTGACAGAGTGACAGTAGACCACGTTCATTTTAGCCACCTGAAGTCAACTGAACGCGATCCGAACTGACCGAAGTGTTCGGCCATTTTGCCATTCAGTGTTCGGTTTGGTGTGTTCATGTTCATGTTCATGGTCGGTCATCTGAACAGGCCGAGTTTGGGCCGAACACCGAACTTCTGAACCGCGTTCGCCCATCCCTACCTTCTGTACGGGTGTTGGGTTGTCCATGGCTGTGCCTCCAGTCTCGCATACGTTGTGCAGGGTGTTTGCTGTCAGGACAAGGATGGGGGTGTGGGCTAGGTTGAACTGGCTCCTGTTCATCAAGAGGCACCAGCGCATCTTCAGGAGCCTGAAGGTCCGCTCCAATACGCTGCGTGCTGATGACAGCCGTTTGTTGAACAGGTGGTGGTCAGGGTTGCATGCCACTGGGTAGGCCCTCATGAGCCACGGGCTGAGTGGCTAGGTGGGGTCCCCTATCACAACAGGGGCCATGGGTATGCCCTCTATCATGCTTCACAGGTTGGGGGCGATCTCCCCTTAGAACATGTGTGCGTAGAACAGGGACGCCCACAGTATATGCGCGTCATGGTTCCCCGACTGGCCACTGGCCCATGTACGCTGGCCTGTGTACACATCAATAAAGAGTCCCCTGTGATCCATGATGGACTGTAGATTGATGGAAAAGGCCTGCTTCTTATTCATGTACTCAAGCTTTGCATGTGGGGGCCGTATGATGGGTGCTGTTGATCGCCCCAATGCAATGGGGGAACCCCACTTCCTCGAAGCCGCGTATCACCTCCTCAGGATCGCGGAGCTGGATGACCTGCTTGAGGAGGAGCTCGACGATCATGCCACACACAACATGCAGGGCCCTGTTCATGGTAGCCATCCCCACCCTGAACTGCTCCCATACACTCCTGCAGGAATCAGGAGTGGCCAGCCACCACACCGCCATGGCCACTCGCATTCATGGCAGCAGCGGGTAGTGCATGTTGGTCTCCAGCCTCCATAGATGGGGGTTCAGGAGCTCCCCTAAGTGGGTCAGGAGGGAGCGAGTCATCCGGAAGTGGTCCATCCATTTCTCATCTGTCCACATGGCCAGCATGTTCTCCCACCAGTCGTTGGTGTGGGAACGTGTCCAGTGCCGTCATTGGGTCGGAAGGGTCACGCGGTGTCCGGACATGTTGAGGGGCCACTGGGTCAGGATGAGCCGGGCTTGCTGGGACACCACTCAAAGCGCCATAGTGATGGGGCAGACATGGACTGGGCACACAGGCGGCAGCGCACTACCATGAGTCAGGCAGCCTTACCCCACTTGAGGTAAGACCGCTATGCCCTGCATCGCCAACTGTTTTCCGAGGATGCAGGGTATAGCAGTCAGCTGGCTGACTCGCCCTGGGGTAAGGTGAACATCTGATGGCCATTGGGCGTTCAAACCACTGCATCTCATGGCAATGGTGCCCAAATTGGGGTAAGGCTGCTCAGCTCACAGTAACATCCCATGTGGCTTCACCGTATAAGTCTTATTGAGTACGTGTGCTAAGTGATATCAATCATCAGTGCTATCTGCTTAGAGGATCATGCTCAATATCCTGAAATAAAGCCCTGAAAAATAATCAAAAAGATTTACTAGTGTCGGTCAAAGATGCATTGGGTGGGTGGGGAGATCATACCAATAAAGAGAGTAAGAAAATAAAGAACACTGTGCATCCTTCATCGCGTTTAGTCTGTAAATGAACAACTCAGTTTCTTACAAAACACAAATTTTAATACTGCCCTTTAATGCAAAGAACATGTTCATTACTCTTAGTGTAATTCTTCATCTGTTGATTAGGGATGTGCGAACAGAACGCAGTTCAGATGTTCAGCCGTTTGGTCGTTTGGTTCGAAAACCGAGTTTGGGTTCAGTTGTTCGGTTCAGTGGAGTTTGGTTCGGCCGAACATTACAGAACATTCAAAATAGAGCTATCCGTACTGATATTCATACCAAATTCGAAGATTTTTTTTTGTATCAGTATCATTTGGCCCTGAGACCACTCCTGGTCTCCACTCCTGGTGCCAGGAAGTCTGCTCCTCATCTGCCTCCCCCTTCCACTCACATTTTTTCCCACCCAAGTGGCCTTCCAGTCACTTTTTTTCCCGCCCGACCTCATCTGAACTCACCCAAATATGACCAAACTATTCGGTAATTTCCTAATTCAGTTCGGATGTTTGGTTCGGTTGTCCGAACAGACCGAGTTCGTTCCGAACTCTGAACATCCAAACCACGTTTGCACATCCCTACTGTTGATTAATATTTAGATTAGTGGCTACATTGGGTGCTTTTAGATGGACCTGATGCCTGCACCTATGGGCTGTCTCGTCCATTTAAAGGCGCTCTGCGAGATGTGAAAGCAGAGCAGGAGCAACCTGTTCCGGGCCAGTCCCACTTGTGGTGCTCCAGAACATCCCGACCAAACTTGGGGCACCAGCCTGAAGCAGAGCTACTGTCTGTCTGCTCAGAAGGCCCATGCTGCAGCTTCCACTTTCAGCCGTTCATTGTCCCAGGAAACACCTTAGAGTTGTGGATGCTAGCCAAGAGCATTGAGCAATCTACCCGCAACTCTATGGTGTGTGTGTGGGATGCTGCACACGAGGACCACAGACCAGGGCAACTGCCAGGTCCATCCTAAATGGACCCAGGCAGGCTGCATGTGGGCGGACCTGAAGGTGCATTCCAGTGGCAGGCAACTTCTGTGTGAAATGCTGCTTACCATTTTTTAAAATGTATTATCATTCTTTCTACTCCCCAATTTACTAAAGTCTGCAATTACATTTTGCAGTTTCAGACAGTTTAATTTAATTTTATTTATTTATTTATTTATTTATTTATTGTATTCAGCAAACATTTGCCTCTTTCTTTCCTCCACTCCCTCATCCTCTCTCACTTCTCCTGTATTATTAGGACTTGGAAAACCACTTAAATCAGCCCTGTTGATAGTTGATGGCACCATTTTCATTTAGAAAATGTGCTGCTGGAGACCCACCTTTCAATTATCCATTTCAGTCTTTGCTAAAAAAAGGTAAACACATTTCTGAAGGGAAAGCCACATAAAAGTCACTGTACTGTAATGGATTGTCCTCTAAATGGCTTAAATTGGTTTTGGCTTCAAAAAAGCATCTCTCATGGTTGACCAGTTTAGTATTCATTGTGTCAACTGCTGCTTGAAGGTTATTAAGCCTGTCCTAGATTTTATTGGTGTTCAAGCTAATCTGCTCTATTATCTTTTTTTAGGGGGTGGGAGTTAAGTGTATGCATGCATGCTTGTTTTGATTCTGTCTAACTTCCATATCTAAGATTTGAAAAGCTGGAGAACAACTCAGAGTTGGTGAGGAGGTCAATTAAGATTTGCAAAGTCACTTTGTTTGTACATAGATTGTGTGTGAAAATCTTCCCAATTTAAAACTTGTAAAAACACATTTAATTTTTTATTTATTTATTTATTTTTAAATCTGATTCCACAGTGCTTACAAAGCCTTAGACTCGCAGGCTTTATTTTTATGGATAGACTTATAAAATTATACAATTTTCACTTTTTGAGCAAGTTTTTTCCATAAAAAGGAAAAGCTAGCCATAACAGAATCTAATCAGACCGATGTCCTTTCATGTAGGATGATATCCAGTGGTGATTTTAATTGTCTTAAGGCATTGACAACTATATATTGGGGAATCTGTTTAGCTAAAGGCTTATAGTGCTTTAAAAAAAATAGAATTAGAAAATGATGAATTGAATCAAAGATACAGAAACAAAGTTTGGCTGTATCAGACTTGCCAGTCATTAATTGGCACCAATGAGGGGCAATGAACCTCAGCTAATACTAACCTAATCTTTTTTTCTTTTTTTTTAAATCATTTCAAAATTTGGTCAAATAACATGCATGACAAGAAACCAACTCTAAGCTTCTCAACATATATTTCTGACATTTCAGACATATACTATTAGTCTCTCTGTTGATTGTAGCAACTTGACAGATCAAGTGTGATAATGTCTGAGAAAGAGCTAGATGTCTACTGTTCAAATCAGGGATCTATGTGCAATGTGACAAGATGAAGTGATCTGAAATGCTATAAATTGCATCAGTTGAAAGATGCATCTGCAGCTGGGCAGCACCAGTTATCTCCCAATTTTCTGAGACAAAATACAAATTTAGGACAGGTCATTAGCTTGATAAACCTGAACTGAGACAGATCTCTCCAAAACATTTACAACAGCAAACTTCAATGATACACAATACACCCTAGGATGAAATAGCTGCAGTGTTTCTAAAATGTGGGCATACAAAAAACAGGTTTGCTCACCAACACCATTTGAAAATCAATGTGTCTCATATGTTTGAAGGACTAAAATTGAAAGTTTTGACATGTCTAATGTATGTATCCTTACTATAGGTTTGTACTTCTACAGTTCATCCTACCAAAAAAAATATACAGACACCTGTGCTACAATTAGTGCATATATTTAAAGCATAGTACGTAAAGGAATTCCTACACCAAAATTATATTCGGAGTGTAATGGTTTAAAGAATTTGTAAACTTAACATATACTTTTAGGAATAAAATTTCAGAGTGCCATAC
>QEPC01012054.1:263444-292483 GCA_003113815.1 Sphenodon punctatus | reverse complement strand
CCTTTCTTCATTTTTGTTAATATACTGACTCATGACATTGATTTATTGGGTTTACATCAAGTTCCAACAATTTTTGGCAACTTCCGGTCCCAGAAAACTATTTCTGGTTCCGATTCTTTTTACTTTTTTCAATTTTTCTTCTTAAAACACGTATTTATGGTCAACTTCGAGTTCTGTTAAACTACTTCCAGTCACTTGGTCACTTTAAAAAAAAAAAAAAGTGCTGATTTTAACAGCTGCTGTCAGCATGTAGTTGATATGATGGCTAATCAGAGGTCACGGAGATCATGGATTCTATGACATTTAGGCTGATTTCCCATGAGTTGCTTTTGCGCTGCGGGAGCATGCACTATTCAAATCTAGCGCAGATCCCGACTCGTGGGAAAGGAGGAAATGCTGCTCTCCCGTCAACAAGCTCGTGCAACTGACAGGGTAGGATCTCTGAAATTCCATAGGATTTCCTTACCCTGTCTATTGCACGGCGTTAACTGGCAGTGACAGTAGAATTTGGGCCAGGAGAAGCAGGTACGTCTCTTTAACAAGAGGCAAAGACACAATAGGCATGGGAGAAAGCTGGGAGACTGTTTGCTCTCGTCCCTCTCACGCCCCACCTCCCTTCCTGCCTGAACCAGGCATTGACCTAACTGACATAGAGGAGGCTGCTATGCTTCCATCACTCTCACTCCCCCCACTCCCTCCCTGCTTGAGACAGGCACCAACACAACAGGCATAGGGGAGACTTCTACACTCCTGTCCCTCTTGCTCCCTGCCTGAGACAGGCACCAACTCAATCGGCCTTGGGGAGGTTGCTACACTCCCTTCCTGATACACACACAGACTCAACAGGAATGGGGGAGGCTGATACACTCCTGTTCCTCTTGTTCCTCGCCTGATACAGGCACTGACACAACATGCATGGGGGTTGGGGGGGGGGGAGTTTTAGTAAAAAAGCCATCTGCCAAACTCATAGCCTTACTAAATCAGATATCCTAGCATAGGTCTTCAGTATGCAGAAATCTTACCCAATGACTGTTGCAGAGTAATAACTGGTTCGCAATCAGTAAGGACAAATGCAGCTGAAGGACTAAAAACAGAACTTTACTTAAGCTTTCCAGGCACAGATCCTTAGTTACATCTAACTAGTAATAAGACAAAATGGAGACTGAAACAATGAGAGAGAAGGGAGGAAGGAGTGGTTACACAAAGGTATTCAACTGCAAAATCCCATCTCCCTTCCATGTACACATAAACTTAGCAGCACCATCTGGTGACTCTCTAGTCAATTACTGTTCTTAATACAGTAACTTTAACTTATGGATGTTGCATATACCAATACCCCTTCTCAACAGACAGAAGTTAACCTACTATGTCCATTTTACTTAGTAGCTTTCGGTGGTGCTCTCCTGCTAAAGGTTTTGTCAGGGCATCTGCTACCATGTCTTCTGTAGCTTCCTTTGTCCATTTGTTGTGTTCCCCTTCTGACGTGTGTAAGACGTCTTCCCATGTCGATGGCTCAGACAGTCTGTCAGTACTTGCTTTGTAGGACAGGCGGGTGGGTGGTTTGCCTTTATTTTCCCCGGTAGATCTTCTGATTTCAACATCTTCAGGTGATTGGGTTTGTTCCTGCATCTCATTTGAGCTTGTACTGATTTCAACTGTTTGTTCAGGACGCTCTTCTCCTCCTGATTCAGGACGTGCTTCTTCTCCTGATTCTTGTAAGGACATTACACTGTTGCTTGGGTTTTCTTCAAAAGTCATGCTGTTGCTGATTGTTACTTTGTCCGTGAGGATTCTGTATCCTTTGGAGTGTTCGCTGTATCCAACAAGAATCCCTTCCACAGTTCGGTTTTGTGGTTTGGTGCGTTTCTCTTCCGGAATGTACACATATGCCTTGCATCCAAACACTTTGATGTGTCTCATACTACGTTTCTCTCCATACCAGAGTTCGTACGGGGTTTTACTTGCTGTTCTTGAGTAGAGTTGGTTCTTTAAATATGTCGCCGTTATATGAGAAAACAAGTTGACTTGCTTTTCTGTACAAAGAATTTGGACTTGATGAAAGAGAAGGCAAGGAAGTGGAGGTTTTTTGGACATGATTCAGAACACAGGAATACAGGAAGCAAGAAGTATATTTTTCACCGGTTGTTTCAGGAGTTGGTGATATATTCCAAAATACTTATTTGTGACATTATTATCATCATTACTGTCACGAGATTGGGGGTCCGCACCCCCACTTTACCGGGTTTGAGCGACTCATTTTTCCTTGCTCACAGTTCTCTTGAATCAGTTTCTCTCACTGGCTAATTAAAGTGTGCCACAATGAAACTTCTTGTCACCCAAGGGCCTGATCCTTTCTGTTTCCAGACTCTTCACTCTCTGGGTTCGCAAGAGCTTGAGGGCTCTTGTAGCTCACTTGTGTTCCAATATTAGACACTAGACCACTTCTTTATAAAGTAAGAAGTATATTTATTGATTACATAAACAAGATAGTTAAACAGAGTGTTATTAGAAATCAAAGGTAAATATAACGCATTCCTAACTTCTATTGTTGAGTTCCTAAACTATTCATCTTACCCTAAACAAGGTCCAGAAGTTCTGGTTTTCTCAGCCATGATGTAAGTGGCTGGGTGATAGCTTCTAAGTTGCAAAGAGCAATTCGCCTCTCTCACTTCATACTCTTTCCCCCAGCCTGCTGTTGACAGGCTGCTCATTCGTATGTAGATGTTCTCTCCAAGAAGCTTTGCAAGAAATCTCCAAGCAGTCTCTCCTCCCTCTGGGATCTCTGTCCTTATATAGCATTTTAACTTTCTTTGTCTGGGTTTTCCCGCCTTTAGGGAATGTGTCCCAGAGCACGTACGCAGCCCCAGGTAAACATGGAAGTTCATTAGCATCTCCATAGGCTCATCTAGCAAGCCAGCTTTCAATACACGTTTTGTTATCTCTTGTAGTTCCTGCAGACTTGTGACGTGTGAGAGGCCCAACCTGAGCTGTAATTTGAGTTCTACCATTCTCAGAGTTGGCATTACAAACATGTGGAACCTTTGACATTACACATTTACCAAACATGTAGTCCCGTTTTACACGTATGTGACCCCATGTTTCCCCGTGACAATTACCCACCCCATTGACTGGGGCTGGGTGATAAGGTCGATATTGTGAGTATCTGGTGGGAAGGGAAGTTGGTACGTAGCGGAATCTGCTCCCTGGTGAGAGGGGGGAGGGCCCCCCACCTGGAGGCAGCAGGGTGAGTGATGGGAAGTAATGGTAGTGAATAGTTGGATACTGAATTGGTATTGATAAATGTGGGGAGGGTGATATTTTTGCTGTATGCTGTAATTCTTTTGTAAGGGGTTTGTTTTGTTTTTATTAAGAATTTATGATATACTGTTTGTATTATGTAGTGTATGAAGGGACCCCCACCTCCTGGTGAGAGCAGGAGGATGGTGGGGGGGGAGAAGCCCCCCCCCCCTGGTGGCAGCAGGGGCAGGGAGGTAAATGATGTCAGGTTTTATATATTATGTATAAAATGGATGTCTTAGAATATATTTAAATTGTGATGGGTTATTTCAATTGTGAGGGGTTGTTTGTTTATTGTGGATTGTATTCGTCTTTGTGGACCTTATTTTTGTATCATTGTATGTTGTAAGCTGCCTCGAGCCACCTGGTGGGAGAGTGTGGGGTATAAATTAAAATGGAATGGAACTACTGCCTCGGCCCAATATTTTTCTGGCAGTCCAGAGTCAGTCAACATGCACCTGATTATTTCTGTTAAGGTTCTGTTTTTTCTTTCAGCTACCCCATTTTGTTTGGGCATGTATGGTACCGTCTTCTGGTGCTCTATCCTGTGGGCTCTCATGAAGTCTTCAACTCTCTTTCCTGTGTATTCGCCTCCATTGTCAGTTCGGAGTACGAGCAGCTTGTGTTGGAATCTGTTGCTTGTCATGGTTATGAAGTCTCTTAATTTTTCCAGTACTTTATCCTTATGCTTCATGAGGTATATGACTGTGTATCTTGAGTAGACATCTATGAATGTCATTATGTATCTGTTCCCCCCAGGTGTGGGTACTTTCATGGGGCTGCACACATTGCTGTGTATGAGGTCAAGTGGCTTGGAGGTTCTTGTCTGGCTTGCCTGGGGAGCGTTGCTCTGGTGGCTTTGGCTTTGATACAGCATTCACATCTCATGGTCAAGGGACATGCTGTTACTGTCAGGTCTTTTGTCAGCTGCTGTCATTGCAGTTCCTTTATACTTTCTGGGTGCCTGGGACCCAGGTGTCGATGCCACAGCTGAATGCAGTCCTTGTGTTGCTCATGTGCAGTGTGTTTTGCTTGTTCCTTGGTTGCACTCAAGCGATACAGGTGCTCATATGCATAGGCTCTGGCTAGGACCCTTGTCCCCTTCTGGATTGTGCATTCATTACCCTGGAACATTATGGTGAGCTCTTTCTCTATTAGGCATTTAACGGATAGGAGTCCTCCCTCTAAGCCAGGTACATACAGCACATCCTTTACCAGTATTGCTAGTGTGCCTCTGTGTGGCTTGTTGCAACTTAGAATTCCTTCGCCAATACCTTCTGCAGTGATGCTGCTTCCATCAGGGAGATATATCTCTTCTTTGTTGCTATCCAGTACCATGAAAAAGCTCTTGTTGCTGGTCATGTGACTCGTGGCTCCAGCGTCAACTCACCAGTCCTGCGATGAGTTGGTCTGTGTTGCTCTAAAACATCCACTCCACTGTTGGGAGCCAGCCTGGGACTCTGGGGCTGAGCTTGATCCATATGTGGTGACTGTGCATAACTGGTATATAGTAAAAATAAAGGTAAAGTGAGTTAATTTTCTGACTGAGTTTGCTGGTTAGGCCTTAATCATCTCTTTTTCAGCTGACCCAGGCCTGGCAGTTTCAGTGTGTACCTGGTGTTGCCTGAAGCTGCCTGAAGTTGAGCTGCCCGACAAGATGGAGGTGATGCTTTTGGGGGGTGCCGAGGGAGTGGTGGCCCCCATCATAGATGGGATCCATACTCCACTGGTACCCCAGGCCCATATTCTGGGGGTGCTCCTGGACCCACAGCTCTGGCTGAATGTCCAGGTGGCAGCTATGGCAAAGGGTGCATTTCAGCAGCTACATCTAGTGCAACGGCTTTAGCCGTATGTCTCAGATGTGGACCTGGCCACTATCATCCATGCTTTTATCACCTCAAGGTTAGATTACTGTAATGCACTCTACGTGGGGCTACCCCTGGTGATGGTCCGGAAACTGCAGCTGGTGCAGAATGTGGTGGCCCAGCTCCTTAGCGGGATGGGTCGTTGTGAGCATGTTACACTGGTGCGCTGTTCTCTGCACTGATTACCAATAGTTTTCAATGCCCACTTCAAGGTGGTGCGTTTGACCATTAAAGTCCTAAACTGCCTGGGCCCCACCTACCTGCAGGATCACCTCACTCCCCAGGTTCTGTATCAACCCCTCTGGTCAGCCGGGGGCACCATTCTTGAGGTTTCCAGGGTGGCGATGATGAGGAGGGCATTCTCAGTGGCTGTACCGCAGCTGTGCAACTCCCTCTCATTGGAGGTCTCCCTGGTCCCAGACTTCCCCTCTTTCTGATTACATTGAAGGCTGTGGTGTGTCTGTAAAAGGACTGGGGAAAGCTAAAGTGGGTAGCAGGGCCTGTGCTGCTGTTGTTGCCCCATTGGTGAACTTTTGTGAATCCTACTAGAAGCCATTTTGGGACAGAGAAGCCCCCGTCCTGAACATGCTGCTGAGGACTGGTGGTGTAAGGGTTATCCCTTCTGTTTTGTGATTGCCCACAGCTGTGTACCGGAACCAGAGGGAGCTGACAATCACCCCTGCCTGATAGACTATAAAGGTGAGCTGTGTGCCTGTGGCAGCGCTGAGGTGTGTCTGTGAAAGGACTGGGGAAAGCTAAAGTGGGCAGCGGGGTCTGTGTCACTGTTGTTAGGGATGGCTGAACAAAACAGAGTTCAGAAATTTGGTTCGGTTCGGTTCAGTTTGAAATTCGAGTTCGGAAATTCGGTTCAGTTCAGTTCGGTTTGAAATTTGAGTTTGGTTCAGAAGTTCAGTTCGGTCAACCGAACAGACAGAGTTCGGTCGAATTCTGAACTTCTGAACCAAGTTCGGCCATTAAAAAACAGGTTTTTTGGTGTGTGTTGCCACTAGGGATGGGCGAACAGAATGGAGTTCAGAAATTCGATTCGGTTCGGTTTGAAATTCGAGTTCGGTTCAGAAGTTCAGTTTGATCAACCGAACAGACCGAGTTCGGCTCAAACTCTGAACTTCTGAACCACGTTCACCCATACCTAGCTGTTGTTGTCCCGTTTGGGGTGTGAGGTGTGGGATTACATTGTAAGACCTGGTTATTCCACCAGGCCTTTGGGGAAGAGAGACGGGTGAGGGGTTGGGGGGATATTTTGTTTTTTATTTTTGTTTTAGCTTTACTATTTGTTGCTTTTAATATTTTTATTTACCTTTTGTATGTTAAAATGTCATGAGCTGTCCTGAGCTGTGAAGGCAGGAGGGGGCAGCAAAAAAATAATAAATCTAATACATAAATAATCCTGAAGCAACTTACCCCCTGGCAGCTCAGCCCTGTGACAGGGGCCACATCAGAAAAAGAGTGGGACAATCCACGTTCTTGGCACATGCTTCAATCTAGGCAGGAACCTAGAGATGTCCCTGCTTCAAAGGTTAGCTAAGCAAGTCTGAGTCTCTCAACTTACCTGGAACTCTTCTTTGTGGTAGTGGGGAAGAGATGACCTTTTAGACCTTCAGTACTCTCAATTAAACTGCTGGTTTTCATGGTTTGTATTAACTGTTTGCACTGCACCTTCAGATTGATTTGCCCAGGACATTCACTCTTGGTTGAGAGACCCAGAACATAACTGACATTGGGAAAGTATTCCCCAGACTTTTCTCCTTTCATCTCACCCCTCTTTATATTTCTGCAATTCCTTTCTCTTTTATGCTGCAGTAGTAGGACTGAAGCATAATACTAAAAATCCTAATACTAAAAATCATATTGGAGCCTGCAGGCAGTTTTTCCTTAGTAGCAAATTCTGGTATAGAGTAACCAACCTGCATTTTTAAAGATATCATTGGGTGTTTTCAGACGTTAGGAGATCACAGTCAACCACAGTGAACCACGGTCAATCCTGTGGTGGGGCTAAAGCGCCTTGAAGGTCTGTTTGGAGGGCGCCAGATGTTCACCACAGTCAATCCGCAGCAGAGGTCAAAAGAAACCACCCTTCCGGAGCTCCAGCCCGAACCATCTCCAAAAAGGGGTGATTTCTGACGTGACAGGGCACCTATTGGCCCCTTCACGGAATCACCTTTTGATTCCCCACCGGAATCAAAACAGCCCATCAACAGATGAACTGGCTGATTCCGGCGGGGAATCTGGGGAGGGGCGGGGCTGCATGGCGCAACGTGCAACTGCACAGCCCTGCCCCCCCATGCTCCCTGGGCAGTCCACCCTCCAGGAGATGGGCAGGTGCAGCAGACAATCCTGCCGCTGCACCTGATTCCATCCCAGGGTCTGGGTCACGGCCTGGAATCGACAGCAGTAACAGACATTACCGGCTGCCAATTTGGGGCCGTGGTTCAATTAACCACGCTTTCCCAGGTGGTGCCGGGACCATCCTCGAAATTGTGGCTATTTTGCTCACCGCCAGTGGTTCTCTGTGGTCAACATCTGGTGGAAAGCAACCAGATGTTACACAACCATCCACCACCACAGGGGATTGTCCATGGTTGACCGTAATCACGTAATGTCTGAAAATACCCAGGATGGTCAAAGCGATTCCCACCAGGAAACAACAAAAAGTAACATTTGAACAGCAACCACCAGCCGGAATCAAGCAAAACAATTCTCAGCCGGGGACAAAGCACGCAGCATCGCTGCCAGGCAAAAAGCAACAACAGAGGCCAGGGAGGGAGATTTAAAGGCCACACAGCAGCAGGGGAACATGGTGGGATGGAGTGAGGCAGAAGGGAGAGAAGAGCAGAGGGCGAGCAAGCAAGGGAGGAGGAGGTGGAGTAGGAGGCACAGGTGGAGGAGGCGGTGGTCGTGCTGCACATGGAGGCTGTGGAGGGACAGCAGCAGCAGCAGTCAGGACAGGCCTCCCCAGAGCTGGCAACTGACCTGGGGGATGAGGCACCCCGGAAATGGGTAAGGGGAGTGAGGGGGGGCCATGGCACAGGGGTACTAAGGGGGTGGGCGGGTCAGCAGCAACTGACTGTCCCCCCCCTTACGACCCACAGACATGGAAACGTGCCCGGGAGCCCGAGCCCCCAGAGGAGAGGGCCGGAGGGCATGTGGAGGAGCAGAAGCATGAGGAGGAGGTGGATCACAATCTGGAGGGCCCACATGGGAGACGGCCATACCACCGAGGGGGGAAATGGGGGCACAGGGTAAGCCAGGAATTCATCTGGATCTGGGGGCCCTGGAGCACCAGCTGGAGCTAGCCATGAACCAGCGGAACGAGCACGTGTACAGGGAGATCATGCAGGACATGGAGGCGGCGGGGCAACAGAGTTCAGTGGCCCATTGCTGTTCAAAGGTAAAGGAGCTCAAGAGGGGGTACAAGGCCATTAAGGACAAGAACCGGAGGTCCGGGCATGGAGCCTGGACTGCCCCCTACTATGATGCCCTGGAACACATCCTTCACATGAAGGGGTCCATAGTCACCCTGCACCTCATGGGAAGCACCGTGGTCCAGGGCAGGGAACAGGCAGAGGTACCTCCTCCTCTCGCTGCCCCGCTAGAAGGCACCGGCTCCAGGGGCCCTGCCCCCCAAGAAGAATGCCCCGGGAACTTGGGGACCAGTGGGCCCCCCTCGAGCACCAGCCCGGAGAGCCCCCAGCTGATGTCCATACCAGGAGGATCCAAGGCCGCACACTGGTCACCCTCAGCCAGTGGACACGGGGGAGCCCAGTAACATGGAGGGACCAGCCTTGGAGAGCTCCAAGACCAACATTGAGAGTAAGCAAGTGGGTGGTATGGGACACGGACTGGGGGGAAGGTCTGAGGGGGGGGGAAAGGGGCACACAGACCACGGGACCAGACACAGCGACCCCCCCACACCCAGGACCACAGAAACTGGACCCAGGGGCCACTGGGGGACATGGTCATCCCACCCCCACCCACCCCTTCCCATTCACTCACAGGCCACAGCATGCCCCGGCACCTGAGACAGGATAGCAAGGGAGATGGAGGCGAGCAGCCCCAGAAGCAGCCAGAGGTTCCAGGTGAGGCAACATGACAAGTGGGGGGGCGAGGAGGCCCAGGGAGGCAGGGTGGGGGACCCGGACCCTGTGGGGGGTGGGCGCAGGGGGATTCTGGGGGAGGGCACCTGTCACCCTCCCGAGGGGGAGTGGCCTCCTGCCCCCCCAGCCATGGCATGGGGGCAGGCAGCTGGGACGCCTAACCATCCCCTACCATGCACCCCAACAGGGCGATCCGCCGGCTCTCAGCAGATGAGGGGGCACTGAGCATCGGTACGGCACCACAGGGAGGGGCAGAAGGAGGACATTGTCCACTCCACCACCGAGCAGGGTGAGTGGATGATAGCGGCCATCGACCACATGGAGGCAGCCACCCAAAGGGCCATGAAGCAGTGGAGGCAAGGGACCGGAGGCTGCAGGCAGAGGTGCGCCTCAAACGGAGGCAGGAGTGCCGGGAGCACAGTAGGTAGGTGGAGGCGTTTGCACAGCTGGAAAAGGCCATAGACCACATGGTAAAGGAGCAGTCCACCAAGATGGACCAGTCCCATGACATTGGCACATTGCTGCTGCTACATGTGGGGACCATGACTGCATACGTGATGACTGCCACCCTGCTGGGCAACCTGCCTGCCCCCACCCCAATGCCAGTCCCCTAGGCACCCCCACCACCTCAGACACTGCCCCAGCCCCCGGCATGGTCGCTGGGCCCGCGCATCTGCCAACCAGTCCCTGTAGGCCTCTGTAGGGAGCAGCCACCCAGGGGGGGCCCTCCGGCCCTGGGTCTGCCCGCCCTCCCACCACCGCCCGACCTTCAGAACACTGAGGCTTCTCAGGACACTGTCAGGGACACAGACAGTAGAGGGGAGGGGAGCTCCCAGAGCTCCACGGTGCCCACGGGGCATCCGAGAGGGAGGCCCTGGAGACGTGGGGGAAGGGAGAGGGTGGCCTGAGGGGGGAGGGACCACACTGGGAGGTGGGTGGTGGTGGTGGTGTGAACATTGAACAGTATGATGCATTCACAATAAAGGCATGGGCACCACAGTCGCAGTCCTGTCTCTGTTCATGGGACTGGGGCTGGGGGCAGGTGGGCATCTAGGGGCATGGCCAGAGTGCTGGTGTGGGGCCCTGGGGTGGTGGAGACGGTGTTGGGTGGCCTTACGCCTCGGTCTCCCGGCTGATCCGCCAAGCCAGTGCAGCAAGGATGTGCTTTGTGTATTGGTACTCCTGCGGTTTCTCTGCATTCACATAGAGAGGCATGGAGCCGGGAGAGCACCAGGGCACGGGGTAGTCAAGGGCAGCCCCATTGGTCTCACACACATTGTGCAGCACACAGCAGGCACTGATCACCAGGGCCGAGGTCTCTACCGTGTAGTCCAGCCAGCCAGCGAGGCTCCTCCAGTGCTGCTTGAAGGCCCTCTCGACCACAGTCCTGCTTGCACACAGGCAGGTATTGTACAGCACCTCCATGGGGTTCCTGGAAACCGGGTACAACATCATCAGCCACCGGGTGAGGGGATAGGCCAGGTCCCCCAGGATGCAGGGGGCATCATCACCCCCTCGATCTGCATCATCCCCATGTCCACGAAGTCCCCGCAGTACATCCGGGCATAGAAGGGAGATATGGTCATGATCCAGGCATCGTGGCTGCAACCAGAGTGGCCCGTGAAAATGTCTATGAACTGGCCCCGGTGGTCCACGACCGCCTGCAGCTGCAGGGAGTGGTACCCGTGTCAGTTGACATATTCCACAGCCTCCCCAGCGGATGGACAGAGGATATCTATGTGGGTGCCATCCACGGTGCCCATGCAGTTGGGGAATCCCCCAGCCTCGAAGCCGGCCATCACAGCCTCCTGGTCCACCAGCTGGATCACTCAGTCCAGGAGCATGCCCTCTACTGCCTCGCAGACGTCCCGCAGGATCCCGCTGACAGTGCTCACCCCAACACCGAAGTGCTGCAAGATGGAGTGGCAGGAGTCGGGTGTTGCAAGGACCCAGACCCCAATGGCCACCCACTGGACCATGGGAATGGGGCCCCACTTGGGGGTGTCCTGCCACTCCAGCCAGGGCGTTAACAGTTCGGCGAGTCACAGGAGGCCTGTCCATCCGAAAGTGTGCTCTCCAGGTGGCCTTGTCCCACTGGGCCACTGCCCTGGACAACCACCCCTGTGCCCACTCCATGACCCATACCTGCCGGTCAATGGGCATAGCAAGCAGGGCTGCATGCCCCATGGTCTCCCTCCATCACTGGAGCCGGCTGCCCACCTNGGCCTCTTCCCATTGGGCTAGTGCCCTGGCCCACCACCCCTGTGCCCGATCTGAGACCCATACCTGCCGGTCAATGGGCATAGCAAGCAGGGCTGCATGCCCCATGGTCTCCCTCCATCACTGGAGCCGGCTGCCCACCTCGTGGAGTGCAGCAACCCACCCCCGGGTGTGGAGGAGGGCCTATCAGGCTGTCCTGGTCACCTGCTGGGCCCTGAGGCAGGCTAGCGAGCGCCTGCATCCATGGTGGGATCTCCGGGCTCTGGCGGCACTCCTGGCCATGCATACCCGCAGCCGGGTGCCCAGGTGCAGCTCTGCAGTCTGGATACGCAGGAGGTCCGTGTGCGAGTGGTACCATTCCGCGCACATGGCTAGGTGCTTCCTGCAGGCACCCAACCATCCCAGCTCTATGGTGAATGGTACCCCGGGTGGGCTGGAGCTGCACCTGTTATCAGATGTGACATGTGTCGCCCCGCCCCCAGGTCGCACCCTGCCAACTGGGCTTGGGGCCCCGGGTCACCCTGGCCGGCCCCCAGGCTGGCAGGGCCAGCTCCTGAAGGGAGACTGGGGTGGGGAGGCCGCGGGAGCCCCACTGCGTGCACCTGTGTTCCCTGCACGGGGCCTGGCACACTGTCCTGCCTGCTCCCGGGCGTGCGGGTAGCAGCTGCATTCCTGATGTCATCATCTCCCACCGCTCTGTGTCGGCGGCCTGTTGTCCTCGCTGGCCCAATTAGTGCGTAGACTGTCCTGTATGTGTGCTTGGTTCCAGCAGCTGGACTGGGTCCGCTCCCCATGCCTCGCTCTGTAGCCATGCAATGTTGCGGCCTGTTCCCTTATCGCTTGGCCCTGCAGCTCCCGTGCTTCCTCTCCCATCCCTCCAGGGATTGTGAGGCCCTACTTTCCTTGCACTTAGTATCTGCTGCTTGCTGGACCATGGCTGGCCGCTCTTCCCCAGGGCTTGCAGGCCCCAGCACCCCCAGCTCCCTACATAGCTTGAACTTTTGCGAGACCATGGCCCTGTGTGACCTGTGGCATTCCCCAGTCGTGCAAATGCTCCTGAGCTGCCCGGACAGCTTCACAGGTGCCTACAAGAGTATAAGCTCGGGCATGTGCTACTATGGCTATGTGGCGAGCGCCCGCGACTGCTGACTGCATGTGGAGATGCTAGGCCTGTGTCCCTTTCCCAATGGGTGCATCCTGGATATAAGGCGCTCGCATGTGGGGTGGTTGGCAGCGGAGACCGGGTACGCCCTCTCTGTGTGCAGCCTGGCTGCCTACACGGCCTGTATGGTGGAGGGGGGCCCTGCCCTGGCTGTGTCCTTCTTTGGCTGTGTTCACAGGGCCTGAGGTTACCAGTGGTCCTGCGGGGCGATCTATCACCGCCTGTTGGAACTCGGTCACCTTCCGTGGCCCCCAGCTGCTGACTATGGCTTGTCGGAGCCCTCTGAAGCAGAGGTGTAGGTGCTGACTGATGTTTGGTCTCAATCTGATGTGCAGGTGGGACTTGCTGCGCAGGATCCCTTCAAGGCATACTACCTCGTCGTCCACTACATTTCTGCATTGGACTACCATCGGGGCATGCTTCAGTGGCCCCACTTCATGCATCTGGTGGGCCACCCGGCCCCGGGCCCCTTCATGGCCCCCTGCAGCTGGCTGTGAGGCCCCCCTTGCCTTCCGGGCCCTGAGTGCTGACCCCACTGTGAGCTCCCATCTTCGCCCCGACACCGCGGGTCGCAGCCATCCCCCTCCATGCTGTCCCTGGCTCGTTGCTGTGCTGTCTGGTTCGTGGGGTCCCGCTGCCCATTCCTGTGCCTCTGAGCCTCCTCCACGGGGCCCCCCATCCACCTCTGCAACTGCTGTTCCCCTCCGTGGATGCTGTCTCCTGTATGCTGAGCCTGATCCCAGCGCCCTGGGTGCTGCTGTCAGGGTGCTGCTTGTTCCCTCCTGTGCCCGTGCCCCCCCCTTGGGTGACTGTGTGACCATGGGGTTCTGGGGGCCCTGGACTTGGGGGGGGAATGGATTTTGGATCGTCTGTTCTGGTCTTCAGCCCCGGCTCACCTCCTTCCCATCCATCACACCCTTGCCGGCGCCTGGGGTCGCTGACAGTCTCCTGGACAGTTCCCGGGTGCTCCCCAGTCTGTGTGGCCTCCCCCTGTGCCTGTGCTCTGACCCTGGCGATCCCCCCATTCTGGGACTTCCTGTGTAGCTGTGGGGGTGCCCGTGCAGGCTATGCTGTTGTGGGGGTTCTGGTTGCCATTCCCCGTGTTCAGCCCTGGCCCCTGGGCTGGTTCCCCCCTCCTCTCTGTCCCCGGCCCCCCTCCCTCCCCCCCTTTGCCCATTGTGCTGTGTTGTCCATCCCATTGTGCTCCTCCTTCCTTTCCTTTCCCGTGCGTGTGTGTAGGCACCCAGGCGTGTGTTTGTGCTGTGTATTCCACAGTGACCTCGTTTACCCTGTGTCTGTAGAGTGTGCTGCCTCGGCGGCTCTTCTCCCTCTTCCCCCTCCTTTCCCATTTCCCTTGTGTTGGCATTCCCTGTAGGTGCTTTTGGCTTTCTTTGCCCTCCGCTGGCCATGTCTGCCTCCTGCCCCTCCCCGGTGCCTTCTGGGTGTTTTGACCATGACCCGGGATCAGCGTAATGTCTGTTGCGCTGCCCCGGGCTGTGGTCTGGTGGCCTGATTCCCTGCTGTGGTCCCGGTCTCGTCATGCCTCTTTGGGGCCTTCCTGGACCACGGGGGGTGGTTAGACAGCTCACCACTGCTGGGAATCCACTGTGGTGAATCGGGGGCCCATAACATCTGAAAACACCCATTGTTAGGTGGGTTGTTTACCAGTTGCTTGGAACTGGAAGAACAAATCACAAATGTCAACTATTGAAATATATGTCTTATATAGTTATCTCACATCATTATTTATTTTTATTTATTTATTTATTTTGTAGATTTTTATCCCGCCCCATCCTGCAACGCAGCTCGGGGCGGCTAACAACAGTCATAAAACAGTTAAGAACAATTAAAAATATAAATATAAAATATCTCAATAAAACAGGGTAAAAAGGACAGTGATAAATAAATAAACGGGCGGGGGATTAAAAACTACCCCCCCCCACCCTCCCTCCCAAAGGCCTGGGCAAACAGCCAGGTCTTACAGTTCCGCCGAAATGTTAAAAGGCTTGGGGCCAGGCGAGCTTCCTCCGGAAGGGAGTTCCACAGCCGCGGCCCCACCACCGAGAATGCCCGCTTCATCGTGGCCCCCCGCTTCACGCGGGGGACCTCCAAGAGGGCACCCCCGGCGGACCGCAGGAGCCGTTCCGGGGCGCGAAGGGCGAGGCGGTCCCTAAGGTAAGAGGGGCCAAGGCCGTATAGGGCTTTATAGATCATAACTAGGACCTTGAACTTGGCCCGGCACACTATAGGCAGCCAGTGCAGCGCTCGGAGCACCGGTGTAATGTGCTCCCGACGGCCCGTCCCCGTAAGAAGACGAGCCGCCGCATTCTGCACCAGCTGCAGCCTCCGGGCCAAGAACAAGGGAAGCCCCACGTAGAGCGCGTTGCAGTAGTCGAGCCGCGAGGTGACGAAGGCATGGATGAGGGAGGCCAGGTCCGGGCCAGAGACATACGGACGCAGCCTACGTACCAGATAGGGCTGGCGGAAGGCAGCCTTAGCGACTGCCTCCACCTGCTGCTCCAGCCGCAGGTCTGCGTCCAATATGACCCCCAGACTCCGGACCTGCTGAGCTACAGGGGGGCAAACCCCCCCAACCAGGGGGGCCACCACCCCCTTCGCCCTCCCCACCACCATCACCTCCGTCTTATCTGGGTTGAGCTTCAGTCTGCTCCGCCGCATCCAATCCGCCACGGCCTCCAAACATTGGGATAGCACCGAGACAGCAGGGTCTGGGTCAGTAGAAAACGAGAGGTACAGCTGAGTATCATCAGCATACTGGTGACATCGCACCCCGAACCCTCTCACGACCTCCCCCAAGGGCTGCATATAGATGTTAAATAATAATGGAGACAAGATCGATCCCTGCGGAACGCCACACGGTAAGGCGCGGGGGCTCGATGTTTCCTCCCCCAACACCACCCGCTGGCTCCTCCCCGAGAGGAATGAACGGAACCATTCAAGAACAGTCCCGTCCAGACCCCCCCGGTCACGCAGTCGTCTCAACAGCAGCCCATGGTCCACGGTGTCAAAAGCGGCCGAGAGATCGAGCAGGATGAGAAATGTCGAACATCCCGCATCCATCTCCCGGCGGAGGTCGTCCACCAAGGCCACCAACGCCGTCTCGGTGCCATAGCCGGGGCGGAACCCAGATTGAAAAGGGTCAAGGAGCCCGATATTATCTAGATGACCCTGGAGCTGGAGCGCCACTGCCCGCTCAATAACCTTCCCTAAAAAGGGAAGGTTAGAGACAGGTCGGTAGCTGGCGAGCGCGTCTACGTCCAACGATGGTTTTTTCAGCAGGGGGCGCACCACAGCCTCTTTTAAGCAAGGCGACAACCTCCCCTGCCGAAGGGACGCATTCACCACCCTCGCCAGCACCGTCCCCAACGTCTCCCCGGAAGCTTTTATTAACCAGGACGGGCATGGATCTAGTTGACAACACGTGGCCCTCACAGACCCCAGGACATCCACCACATCGGCTGGCGTCACTTCCTGAAACTCACCCCATAAAGATGGACCAGACGGACCCTCCGCCCCCCCGCGCTCTTCCCCTACTGCTATCAACCCAGCGTCGAAATCGGCCTGAATCCGAGCGATCTTGTCTGCGAAGTAGATGACAAACTCCTCACAGCGGGCCCGGGACAAGTCCCCATCCAGGCGGAGGGAGGCCGGACTAACCAGCCCCCGCACCACCCGAAACAGCTCCGCTGGACGCGACTTCGCAGACGCTATGAGGACGGCGAGGAATTCCTTCCTCGCCGTCCTCACAGCCTCCACATAGGACCGCAAATGGGCCCTATGGAGAAGACGATCGGAGACAGACCGAGTCCGACGCCAGCGTCGCTCTAGCCTCCTGCCCACACGCTTCATACACCGCAGCCCCTCAGTAAACCAAGGGGTCCTGCGGTGAAGATGACCTAGGCAGAAGGCGCCTCGGAGCCACCCTGTCAATGGCCTCCTCCAGCAAGATGTTTTTCTTTTCAAGCCGCCTAGCAGCAGTGTCTTTCTTTCCTCCTTCTCACATTTTTGGTCCATCTTTGCAGCTCTTTAAACTTACCACTTGTTTTTAAAAAAACTTTTTTAATTTGCCATCTTCATAATCACTGATTCCTTTAACTGTCAGGGAGATCATATGGCTTAATGATTTTGAGTGGCCATAAAACTGACTAGAGATTGGGGGCCTGATGCCTACTTCTAGAAGAATCCTGTTTCCCTCCTCACAATATCTTCATTCTGTAAAGAGCATTTCCCTATAAAATGTCCAGCTTTATTGTATACTTTCCACTTGGTGGAAAGCACTTTCCATTGTATTCAGGATCCTCTTTTTTATCCCATTAATTATCCCAAAGGAACAGAAAAGTATATAGGCAAAGGATAAAAGTACCTACTCTCCTAATTTTATTGTGAATCTTATGATTTCTGTGGTATATTAAAGCTTAAAATCATAGCATGTGAGAGTACTTTGACAAGTCTGTTATTTTATTTTCAAATAGAAGTTCCTATCCCTGATCCTGGTTAAGGGGGAAACTTCCATGGACCCTAAAACTCAGGAACCAGAAGACAAATAAAAAAAGAACTATGTATATTATATTGTGATTATATATAATTTGTTGCTGGGGGATAAGGATGTCAACAATAATTCTTTTTTGAGGTTCCTGACTTTAAAATCAAAGGGACACTGAGAATAGGAAATTCTATCATGGAAAATAGTAACTCTCAAAAGGACAACCCTACCCCCTGTAAAACTGCCCATGAGCTCTAAGATCAATGTTGTGGCAAAAGGGGCTAATCTGATCCTTAGACGTATTAACAGGAGAGTGGTGAGAAGAAACATGGCTGGAATTAGATCAAAAAATGAGAAATCTCATAAAAATCCTAATGTCTCTTGATGGACAAATGCCTGACAAATGTCAGACAATGCCTGACTCAATTCTTTGGCAAAAATATAAAAATAAATAATAAAACATTCATTATGCATGTGCAAAATGGTCACTGGGCTGTTTTGAGTATGTTCAAATGACCTCTGCCCTTAACCAAAATGGCGGCAATAGCAGTGAGCACAATAAAGATATAAATCTATTTGATCAAAAGGAAGATGCTTAATTTATAAGTACCTTTATGGGGAGAAAGCACTAGTTATGAAAGGGTTCTTCAGTCTAGCAGAGGAAGGTATAATAAGAATTGATGGCTGGAAGTTAAGAAGGGACAAACTTCAGACTGAGACTTGAAACCCTTCTAAAGATTGTGTTTTAGCTAACTAAATTTTATATAGTAATATCTAGAGGAATAATAGCTATTCACACAATACCAACCCACAACAATTCCACAACAGGAGGTCAGATTAGGCAGTCTCAGTGGTCCCTCCTTATGATATAATTTGTAACTCTGTGCAGTGGCTTCTGGTGAATATGGTGGTGGGAATATGGCATGGCAGCACAGAGGTGCTAGCCCACATAGTCACATTGGCCCACATAGGCAGGCCTAGGTTGTGGCCTTGGAGATTTTCTGAGGACACAGTTCAGACTAGCTGCCTACCCGCCCCAGGGAAGAATGGGGACAACATCGGCGGCCCTGCAACAGACCTGCCGGTGCCTCCTGGCAGTGGGCCTAAACAGGCCACCAGCACATCTATTTTCACCTACAGTCTTTCTCCTTCTCCTATGAGCTGCTATAGTTCTCTGGTGCTACTGACTTGTTCCTCCCAGACACTACCAGAGCAGAAGCCAGATTGTTTTTGGGATGTTAACAAATGTGATGCAGTCCAGGTTCAATGCATGCAGCCCCCACTCACATGTTTAGCATGTCCAGCCTAATAAACAGGCAGCTCCCTGAGTGTCATACACTTGTAGGCAGCCCGCACTGGCAGCACCAATGAGAATGAGAACGGAGAGAGGGGCAGGAAGAATTCATTCCTTGGATGCTTTAGGATTTTTGCCCATGACTCTACTCTGTTGGTGGACCGATACAAACAGAGGCACTGCATCCAACCTAATTTATTAGCCACGGATATGTGGGTGCACATTAGCTCACGTTTTCCCGCACGGCTGGCTCCACATAATCCAAGATTCCGCTATGGGTGGAGGTTGTGTGTCCGGTGGGGACAAACCTCTTACAAAGAGGCAGGTGGACACTAACATAATGTAGGGTAATGTCTTGTTTGTTAACACCCGTAATCAGATTGGTTTTCCAGTGATTTATGCCATTCTTTTTTCTTTTTAGTGCAGCAGTCTCCACTGATTCATCAGGCTTTGGTAATTTGTATTACGGGTGAGTTAAATGGATGCAGGCAATGAGAGGACTGCTGGCTGCTGCTGCTGTAGTATCTTAATGTCTTTGAAAAAGTTTTTAAAAAATGTTTGAATAACCCTCCTGATTCATCGCTTATTTGTTATTTGATATTTTAAATCTGCTATACACTCCCCATTTCAGTTTCCCACCTACTTTCTTCCATACAATGGGGCCATTTAGGAGGGAGCAGGCCCATGGACTGGTGCGTGGAGCAGACGTAGCGCACATGCACACACACCCCGACATGATGCCTACAGCACGCACGCAAACTGCGTAGTGGCACACGGGAAGCTTGAAATCAGCCCTAATGACAAAATTACAATTACTTCTAATTTGCTGCTTTCAGTAATATAGCATTTGTAGGTGGGTTTTAAGAAGTGCACATAAGCAATTTCTCCTTTTTTAAAAAACAAAAACTAATTTCATTTATTGTTTCCCTAATATCTTTCTTAATACTCCTATACAACTTCCCTTCTAAAATTCTGAGTATGAACACGCAGGTTGGAGCATTCAAGTGACGTTTTGGGCAGAACCACATCTAGTTTAGATTGAACCTGTGCTTCAGTCATGATTTTTACCCCTTCCTCTCTCACTTTTTTAGTGCTCAATCGCACAGCATTATTCATAAAATTAATCTCTTGCAGAATTGAGACTGAAGAAATAAATGTGACTCCACTCCCAGATGAACTGCCCATGAAAAATATTTTTTTCCAGTCCTAAGCTTCAAATAGGAACAGATATAATTGGTTGTTATATGGTTGTAAATTATTAGAAGAGTATGAAAAAAATTTGCTGCTTTTTATCTATTCTAGTGATAATTGCTACTATAAAGAGCTAGAAAATGTATGTTTCAAATCTGTCTCCATAAAATGATCTCCTATAAGCTTTAGAATAAGAGTCCTGTTACGGCACTTGACTGGGACTCAGATATGAATTCAATTCCCAACTCTGTCACAGACGTCTCTTCTGACCTCGTTTAAGTCCCTTCATCTCCATTCCATCCATAAAATGGACCAGTAGCACCCCTTCACTTTGTCAGTCTTGTCTATTTGGTTTGTAAATTCTGCTGTGCAGGAGCTGTTTATTATTAGGCATATTTAGAATTCCTTGCACAATAGAGTTCCTGTCATGGCACCATCATATAAAAACCTAATAATCATTGTAATAAATATTTGAAATTATAGTATATCATTTATTGCAATATTAAGTGAAAGACTACATTATATTTTTAGAGTGCAACAGTATTGTAAACTGCAGTTACACAATCAAAACATCAAAGGGGCAAGCAGTGTTCCGAATGCACATTCAAAGTTAACAAAGCTTCTACTGGACTTCTCTCCAAAGGCTTTTGGGACTGAAATCCTGTTATGCAGGAGAAGCAAAGCTGTTCTGTAGCTCCTGCTGCATAAAGATGTGTGGTAAAGGCTGGCTCGATCCTGTGGCTTTTGAATCACTCTGCCCTTTCTGATTGTTTCTGTTACTCACTTCATGACTTCTTGATCCGAACAAGGCACGGTGGCACTGTCCACTAGCTAGAATGACACAGAGCCTCAGGTAGCACCAGACACAGAAATGCCATCCACTAGCCTGGATGTTGCAGATCCTCAGGTAGCAGCAGACCTGGGAATGAAATCCACTAACCAGAAGGATGCAGAAACGCATGTAGCACTAACACAGGGCTGTGTGCTTCATTCACAGCTAATGAGAAGAAGTCCTGGAACGAAGGCAGAGAAGCAGGGACTGGGAGTTTCTCTTCCCCTACATAAGTGGAAGGGAGTCATTTCCTTGTTGGCCTCGCCTGTCAACCGTGCAGATCTTCTTCCTTGGCTTGCTGATTCCTCTGCTCCACTTCCTATTACCATGCCTGCTCCAGTCTCTTGGATTTCTTAGTATGCTCCAACCTCCAGCCACAAACCTAGCCCTTGGTTTCTTCAGCCTGCTCCAGCTTCAAGCCAGGAATACAGCTACCACACCTACTTCCCTTGGACTGTTTCCCCAGTAACTGACCTTGTCACTTGACTACAAGTTTTGATTCTCCTCACTGTCAAGTTGAACTGCTCAAACTTCCTTCCAGGACCTGACCCCAGCCATGGATTACCATGATTTACTGTGCGCGTACCGCTTATCGTGTACCATGTTAACCTCGGTAATTTGCATGTGCAAAATGGCCACTACAGCTGTTCTACAGCCACTTCAAAGATGGCACCGGCAGCATTATCGCCATTTTGGAAAAGAACAGCAGCCATTTTGCGCATGCACATTACTTGGAGAAATGCGGTAGATGGTAAGTGGTACATGGTAAATTGTATACAGTAAATGGTAAATCATGGTCAACAGTAAATTCTGGAAAATCAAGAAAAATTATTGATCAAGAAAGTATCAAAAACCGAGGGTTTTCTCGATTATCAATTCTTGCTAAAAATGAGTCGAACCATGATTCTCAATGAGACTCAAGAGAAAATTGAGATTGAGTTTCAACCCTAGTCCCAGCCACCGCCATGACAGTTTGACAATCCCACAGGTTTCTACTGAAGGCCATGCTACAGTCCTTCCAGGATCAAGCACACCCCATACAGAGGGAGAATTTCACCCTGATCAACCAACTCGGACCAACAACCATGGGGAACATCTGTCCTTCTCTTCCTACAGCTCCATGAAGGGGATGTGCCTCTTCCAGATCACTTCACTGTGAACCAAAGGATCTTTTGGGGGTTTCTCACCCAGTGCTGCCTGATGCTTTCCCTGTGCCCTCATGCCTATGCCAACGACTGGCAGGATATTAGATTGATTCTAAGACCACTTTCACACCTTCAGCAGCGGCCAGCCCCGTGAAGATTTTGGCTCTGGGAGAGAAACTGGAAGCCAAAATATGTGCAGGGTTTGGCCAGTATTAAAGTCCCCCCCACCCATACACATGGTTTTCTCAGAAAAAAACCACAAACTTATAGAGCAGGGGAATCCACCCCTCTTATAAGCTTGACTTCAAGTACCTTGGCCCATATGTAATAATAAGCCATGACAGTCCAGTTTCCTGCAAGCTGCATTTACCCTCACACCTGCACATCCACCCAGTCATCCATGTATCACAATTAAAGCCATGCCCTCTGATCCATTCCTGAGCCAAACTGCACCACCACTGACTCCTGTGACTCATGAGGGAGAGGAAGAATATATATTGTCTATCAAGTCGCGGACTTTCCAGTATTCTACAGGCATCTACAATGTCTCATAGACTGGGAGGGCTATGGCCCAGAATCATGGTCAAGGAAAATAGCTGAGCATGAATATGCTCCTAACCTGACCAAATAGTTTCATCACCATTTCCCAGACAAGCCAGTGCTCTCTTCATGGAACGCCTTTTGAGGAGGGATCTTGTTACTCACTCCACCACTCCTGGGTCCAAGCAGGGTGCAGGGTGCATCCACTAGCCTTCATTCTGTCCTAAACCAAAACATCCCCAGGAGCACAGTTGCCATTGTTTGGATGTCCGAAGGGCTTTGAAATATTACATAGATAGTACAAAGGGTTTTAGGAGAACTTCAGCATTGTTTGTGGGCTTCAGATCACGACAGCTGGGAAATAAGGCATCAAAAACTACTATAGCCCCAGGTAGCAGCAGACCTGGGAATGCCATCCTCTAGTCAGAAGGATTCTGCACTGCAAGTAGCACCAATATAGGACCGTGTGCTTCATCCTCAGCCAATGAGGAGAAGTCCTAGAGCCAAGGGGAAGGAGCAGGGAGTTTCTCTCTGCCTACATAAGAGGAAGGAAGTCATTTCCTTGTTTGTCTGTCAACAACAGTGCAGATCTCCTGCCCTGGCTCATTGATACCTCTGCTCCACTTGCTGTTAACACATCTACTCCAGCCACGAACCTCATCCTTCATGTCCTCAGCTCACTCCAAAAGCCTTCAGCCACAAACTCAGTCCTTGGTGTCCTCAGCCTGCTCCAGCCTCAGCCTGCTCCAGCCTGCAGCAAAAAAACCCAGTAGTTGGTTTCCTCAGTCTGCTCCATCTTCCAGCCATGAATCCTGCTACCACTTGACTGCCTCCCTCTGACTGTTTTCCTGGTAATTGACCTTGGCCTGTCTCTTGGTTGTGAGTTCAGATTCTCCTTACTGCCCATTTGAACTGCCTTCTGGAACCCAACTCCAGATATGGAGTAACCATGGGTTTGGACCCCCCTGCTTGCTCGGGTCAGTGTTCCGGACACCCCATGACAGTTTCTCAATATGTGCCATTCTTTTGATGTCTTCCCAAATGGTGTTGCATATTATTCCCTTCTTCAATTCAGATAGAAAACATAAGGAAAGAGTTAATGAAAGGTGCAGCATTAAGTCGTTTTGCAATCGGATGTGTAAAGTTAAGGCGTGTTGTTATGGAAATATGCTGCTGAAGCAAATCCCAGATGCCTCTGCCATCAGAGTGATTTTGGTTAATCTGAGTAGTTACAGTCTTATTTGTCTTTATTAGGGTGCTGGTTTATTTACCTCCTGAGTTCCTTATCAATTTACAAATCAAATCTTGTCATTCTATAGACTCTATGTAGTGTCCAAGCCAGATGTGTTTTCACTGGGTGTTAATAAATGTGATGGTGGGCCACTTAGACCTGTTGTGACCCACTTTAACTCATGGGACATCGTCACATTTGTTGGATCCCTGCCAGATGTTCTCCCAGGATTTCTACCTGGCGTTGCAGCTGGTAGCTTGGGATACTGTCTGCCTGATTGGGCCAGAGCAGGCTACAACTGACTATAATGTCTGGATTGGGTGTGCCATGGCCAGCCACCATGACTGCCCATCATGGCAGGGGGTAGGGTGCTAGGCGTAGTGCAAGGGCAGGGCTGGCCGGCTTTATGTTCATGCAGCTGCTTGCTCTCCCTGGTGGCTCAGCCACCAGCATGTTTGCTGGCTGGCTGGACGCGATCTTGACCATGGTGCCAGTGGCTTCCCAGTCCAGATCATGTTGTGATAGCGGTGCTCTGTCAACACTTCTGTTATCACCCATTGACACCAAATTAGCATCAAACAGAACAAACAATCAAAGTTGACAGTGACCTTATGTAATGTACCTTTTATGCCAGAATCTTTACTAAAGGTGGTGCAGTTTATTTTTGCCTTCCACCTCTTTACTAGAACATGTCTTTAGATTCTGTAGCTACTTCTATGCAATTGGCAAATTAACAAGGGCCAACTGTCAAGCATGCCTAATCACTTTTTTAGCCTGAATCCAGTCCCACCTAAAGCAGGGGGAAAATTTTCTACTCCTGTGATTGGGTATGGGGGCAAGGTTCCTGGGCTTCCCCTCTATCTAGCTGTCACCCCAAGTTTCCCAAGTTTCCCAAGACCAATCATGACAGTTTACTCACAGTTTACCCTGGTAGAGGGTGAGAAGGGTGGTTTCATGACAAAGCTATGCTGACTAATCCTTAACACTTTGCTTTTTTCTAGGGGTTCACAAATTGATTATTTTATTATTTGTCTTAGTAATACTTTGCTCAAAATGCACAATTTAACATGAGATTCCCCATAAAGGTGATCTATCAGGAGGAGGATCATGCTACATTACCACCTTTTAACTCTCTTCACACAGAGGTGCTTATGGAACTATGGCCTACCTGCCTTTGGGCATAAAACCATCAATTTGCCACCGCTACCACCATCACTCATGCTGTAGTGTGGCATCATTAATGGGCTATTCAAAGAGTGGTGTTTCCAATAGGGGTGTGCATGTCATTTTGTTATTACAATAACGATAATGAAAACTGTTGTTTTGTTTTTTGTTATTGCAATAACGAAAATGACAACCAAGAATAATAACGATAACAAAAATGACAACCGAGAATAACTATATCAATATCGATATCAAAAACAAAAACGAAAATGAAAACTAAAACAACAATGTCGTTATCATTGTCATTATTATTAGTGCTGTGGCAGTTGCGTTTTGAAGGGGAAATGTGGAGAGGGGAGGAGGGAGCAGACATCTCGATCTGTGCTCTTGAACTCTTGAACTGTGCCTGTGTTGCGAGGGGTGAGCAGCTCAGAAGGATCTGATGGATGTATCACTGGCCAATGAGCAGTGCAAGCAGGTCCCAGCAGTCTCATGGCACTTTGTGATTGCTCAATGCCTGTTGCCTCCCACAACCAATCAGGGGGGTTCTGGGGGAGGGCACTGTAACCCTTTATAATGGTCAGGCTTTTTCTATCCGTTCTGTGAGAGCTCTGCTTGTCAGGTTGCATTTACAGAACTGTGGTGCTTGTACACAAAAAATCCTCCCTAGCCCTCATTGTATTATCACCAATATCTTTGCTTTCTCATACCCTACATTTTACCTTCTCCCTTTCCCTGCCCTTCTCCCCCCTGTGCATTATAGATAGGTAGTATAGATTAGATATAGATTATAGATTAGGTTATAGATAGGTAGTATAGATTAGATCTAGATATATTTTATAGACATATAGATTAGATTAGAATAGTTATATAGATAATTGATTAGCTAATAGGTTTCCTTTTACCTTCCCCTGTCTTCTTTAGATTTAGATAGATATTAGTTGTGCATGGGAATCAATGCCAAAACCAAAAATATAAACTTAGTTTGAAACGGTACTGATAACTGTACGGATACTGATAACAATAATGTTGTTACCAATACCGAAAATTATGATGAAAATGGCATTGTCATTAATAACAAAAACTACATTTTTGAATAATGAAAACGAAAAGCAAAAATGACATTGGAGCCTGGTGTACACTCCTAGTTTCCAAAGTCCATAGTTTAAAATAAATATGGGACACCACTTAATTTTGTTCCTAGACCAAAGTTTCTGTTTGGTGTGCGACCTCAGAGAGGTTGATTCTGTTGATCATGTTTTTTTTCGCTGTCCTGCATTTGCTGAATTAAGGGAAAAATATTTGAAGATTGATTTTGAATTAGATTTCAATCCTGATTCTTATCTTGTCTTTAATTTCGATGTTGATAACATTCCTGCCTGACGGACTTTGACTCTGTTGCGACGTTTTCTTGGTCCATCTGATTCAGGGGCGATGAGAGCTGCGGCAAGTTTTTGCATGACGGTCTCGTTGCTAAGACAAACCCTCCTTTCAAGTTTGGGTACCCTCCCTAGTACATAATTCCACCAGTAGAAATTTGTATTGATATGGCGACTCGATTTATTGTTTTGTATGTTATGGATGGGGTACCGCGAGGTTATATTTAGAGTATGTTGTATCTTTAGGATGCGGTGGTGATGGTGTTGGTCCTTTTTGTAATTGTGTTGTACCTGTTTGTGATGGCTATGACCAACAATAAATTATATGATGATGACTTAATTTTGTTCCTAGGTTATTTTCTTGTCTTATCCTTGCTAGAAGCTGAGTTTTATTTCTGACTGGGAGGGAAAAAATAGATCCCAGCCCCCCTTTTCTACCCCTGACAAACAAGAATACGTGGATTTATGTTGGTCTCAGTGTCTGTTAGAATTGGGGTTCTTCTTTTTCCTCACTTTTTTATCACCATGATAGCTTGCTACTCAATTGCCTTCTTTATGACCATCTGATCATTCTGATCACATTATAGTCATTCCTTTCCAGGAAGGCAGCATGCTAGGTCTCTCAGGTCATATATAAAAATTCCCCCAATGATTTCTCTACTGTGATATCACTAGAACAATTACAACTGTGTCTTTGGGAAAAAAAATAAAAGATTAATTTTCCTGTTATCATGAATTCATACTCGTGAGGGAGGACCTAATACAAAACTATTTTCAGTTGATTTTATCTCTTTGTGATACATGTTTCATTCGGCTCTGCTTGTATGATATTTCTTTTCTACTTTTGTTGATCATTATAGCAAGTCTTCAGGATCAATGTGCAAGGACTCTAGGCAAGATTAGACCATGCCAGATCAAAAACATTCCCACTGAAACACTTTATAGTTGCAAAAGAGGAAATGTAAGGATTCTTCTAGGTCCCTTTGTTCTACTGAATTTTCTCAACAGAGTAAGCACCAAATAAGGAGCTCAGTATGACCATACCTCTGCACTTATTGAAGACAATGGGAGCTGTGTGTCATTGATCTTACTGAAAGCAGGATTGGGTCCTGTGCTGGAATTAAAGTAGAGATGTTCAAAGATTGATTCTGAAAGTTCCTTCATGAATTAATATTGAATGAACACTTGCTTGGTTTAGTAACGTTAGACCATAAAAACCATGCTGATAGAGAGAGAGAAAGTAGGCAAGCTTAATGAGAGATCAATTCACTCAATACTGTGAGGTTACTGGATGCAGAGTCAGTATTTATGAGGATAATGTCCTTTCCCCCTTTGTAGCTAATTGAAATGATTTCTTTGAAGAGCTCTGGTTTGAAGGTTTTACTGCTTTGCAGGGTTTTCTATTAACAAAGCAATATGGAATCCCAGTATTGAGTTTTTTTGGGGGGAAAAGAAACTAGCATAATGCTTGGACCTCAGAGCAAAGATCAGCTTTATAGGAGATTTTAGGCTCAAAAAGGCATTTCTTAATAGTGTTCTATATTGGATTGTAAATTATCTCTTCAGGGAAATTGTTTAAACAGAATTGACCAACAATTTGTTGTCAGCTCTAAAAACTATTAAAATACTCACAAGTTAAGCATTTCTAGATAAAACTTTGTGCCATTTTAACCTGAGTTCTAAGGTCAAAGCTGGACAACTCCAGAATGTTCTGCAAATACAGGTCTGATTTGACAGGATAAAGGTCAGAATGAAAATACTCATGAATACATATAGTTCTTTCTGCCAAAAGCATGGCTTTGACAGAAAGTCATCAGAAGGGATTTCAGATGGGTTTTGTGCACCAAACACTTTGCAGACATCCATATTTGCCCTTAGATATCAAGGGATAACAATGGTTATCCTTTTCAGAGCAAGGTTTTGTTTGATACAACTAATATTTACCATAGAAGTTCATTTAAACAGTGAAATATTCCTTAGGCAACTATTCTGGAAAAAATGCATTAAATTCCATGAAATCTATTGGATGAAAAGTAAATACCCTTCAGATGTTAATTTTGTGATGCCTGCATTTATCACTTTGTTTTAACTGAAGCAAAACGTTCAGTAGGTGTAGGAGAAAGAGGTCATTAGTCCTTTTGACTGGCCACAGTAATCCTTTGATTGCCTTTATAGATGCTAGTGGGAGTCTGGAATCTTACTTTCTTCCCTGGTGGGAAAAATGGCAAAATGATAAACATGGTAAATTTATTTTATTTATTTCCTTGGACTTATATCCTGCACCTTCTCACCTATAGAGACTCAGGGTCTCTATAGGTGGCTTACATATTATATATAAAAAAATACAATTAAATCGTTATAATAAATAAATATACAAAAATGCAAAGTATATAAAATTCACAATAATATCCTAGATCTACATTCCCCTCCTTCCCTCTAGCTAACTCCCCCCTTCCCCCAAGTGCCTGGTAGAAAAGTCAGGTCTTACAATTACACTGGAAAGCAGGGAGATTTGGGCTGAGGCGAATCTCTGCCAGGAGGGCATTTGATAGTGACAGTGTGGCCACTGAGAACGCCCTCCTGTCTGTATGGACCCACTGATAATGTGGGACATTCACGGAGGGCACTCCTAGATGACCTCAAGGGACACTCCAGGGTCCAGGGGATGAGGCGATCAGGGTCCCAGAGTGTGTAGGGTTTGAAAAGTTAAAACCATCACCTTGAATCAGGCTCAGGAGACCAGTGCAATGCTTGGAGCAGCATTTGGATGTGCTCCCTGCAACCCACCCCTGTAAGGAGGCGGACCGCCACATTTTGCACTAGCTGCTATTTCTGAACTGTCACCATGGGCAGCCCCACGCAGAGTGTGTTGCAAAAGTCCAGCCTCAAGGTGACAAATGCATGGACAACAGTAGCAAGTTCAGAGTCTGAGACATGCACGGAGCCCCCTCACCAGATGTAATTGATAAAGGCGCTCCTGGCCACAGCCAGCACCTGGGAATCCAGGTGCACCTTATTTTATTTTATTTTATTATTTCCTTATATTTAAGGAGCACTCCCAGGCTCTTCACAAATGGAACTAAGGCGGCGGGGGGGGGGG
>QEPC01012054.1:233967-254139 GCA_003113815.1 Sphenodon punctatus | reverse complement strand
CTGAATCCGAGCAATCTTGTCTGCGAAGTAGATAACAAACTCCTCACAGCGGGCCCGGGACAAGTCCCCATCCAGGCGGAGGGAGGCCGGACTAACCAGCCCCCGCACCACCCGAAACAGCTTCGCTGGACGCGACTTCGCAGACGCTATGAGGACGGCGAGGAATTCCTTCCTCGCCGTCCTCACAGCCTTGTTTGATCCTGTCCGGTAGTTGCCGTTCAGTAGTTACTTTTTGCGGTTTCACAGTGGTAATCTCTTTGACCACAATTCCGGGCATGGTTCTATCCCGACCTCCAGAACCATGGTTGGGTTTGACCCCTATGGGTGATTGACTGTGGTGAACATCTGGATAATGCCGATCAGACGTTCAGGGCTCTTTGGCCCTGCCGCGGGATTGAGTGTGGTTCACTGTGGTGTCTATCTTATTCTTTGCTGGTGCTATATAAATGCTAATAAATAATAATAATGATAATGATAATGATAATGATAATGATAATAATAATAATAATAATAATAATAATAATAAATCTCATAACATCTGAAATTACTATATGTCAGAATCCCAAAGTTGCCAGTTTGAATCCAGGTCCTGACAGAAAGAAGCCTTCTTTCCTCATTAATTCTCACCTCAATCTGGATTGTTGAATGTGAGGGGAGGAAATCTGAATGTGTGTATACTACAGTTGCTTCAAATGTTTAGACAGTTGGCTGAAAATTAGAACCAGATGCTGTGTACTGTGTTCTCTCTGTTCTTTACTTGTACTAAGTGTCAGGCTTGAAAACACCAACATTTCATTAATGACTTTAATTAGAGCTGTAAAGAAATCACGGTTAGGCACCTGTGAATTGAGTTACTCAGAAATATTTACAACCTTTTTTATTAGAAACTAAAAATAAAGTTATAGGAATTTCTTTTCAGCCTTTCTCTTCAGCAATTTGTGTCAATGATTAGAAGTGAGTATTGCAATCTCTTTGAATGTTTGAGTTCAAGAAGGTGACAGATGTTCATTCCAAATAATATTTAGTAAAATTGTTAAATGATTAGTTTTTACCGCTTTCTGTAATTCAGATATGATTTCTTTGAGCTTAAGGGGTAATCTAAATTTTACATATATTCAAATATCACTTAAATAAACCTCTACTATAAGCTACATGGCTAGAATTAACATTTTAAGTGAATGTTTTTCAGAATTAGACTCCAAATATTTCATCTGAATTTATTGATTGATTGATTTGAATTTCTATGCCGCTCTTTCCACAAAGCTCAGGGGTGCTCACAATCCACAAAATATTTTAAAACATTAAAATTCATACAATAAAAACACGCTCCCCATAAGCCCCCAACTTCCCCCGTAACCCCACCCAGAACCCCAAACAAGCCCCACCTATCCCTGCCTGCCAAATGATTTCCCATATAAAAAAGGTTTGCATTGCCTCCAGAAGATAGCCAGACACGAACTCGAGCAAACTTCCTGGGGAAGGGAGTTCCACAACATGGGGGCAGCAACCAAAACCACTCTCCTGAGCACCCTCAAACTACAGACAAGGGAAACAGGTGGAACAGGAGGAGGGCACCCTAGATCGCAAAGGGAAATGGTAGGATAGGCAGTCTTTCATATATATATGAAATGGTAGGATAGGCAGGATAGGCATGAAATGGTAGGATAGGCAGTCTCACATATATATGAAAGACTGCCTTACCTACCATTTCCCTTTGCGGTCTGGGGTGCCCTCCTCCTGTTCCATAATCTTTGCCATATATATATGGGACCAGACCATTTCAGGCTTTAAAATAGGGCTGAAATGAAGTCTTTGGCAAAGATAACGGTATACAGTTCAGAAAGTCCGAATTCCAAAGTTCACTAGGACCAAAGTCATTATCGGCAAAACTTCAGAAACTGCTGCAAGCATGGGTGGGGCTGGTGGACAGTTGAGATTCTTCTGGAAATTAAACTTAGTGCCATGTTTGGAAGGAGGAGGGTATGGGAGGGGACAGTTGAGTGATGGCAAGCCAGGTGGCAAGTTTTGACTGGCTGGCCAAGCCAGATGGCAAGCTTTTGATTGACTGGTAGGGTAAAATAAAAGTGGCTGCAGCCACTTTGTCCATTCTCTTTGGTGAATTTGGCTGTGGGCTACAGTGCTGCTGGTAGATCTGTAAGTAGTCAGCTGGGGGGTAGGGGGATGCCTGTCTTGTCCTGTCCATAGGGCCAATGCTGGGGGATGGGGGTTACCTTTACCTTTACCATGCCATGCAGTTTTTAAAAAAATAAATAAATATTTGTTTCTAGTTCTGCCTGATGCTTGGTTGGCTATTAGCACCATGAGGCCAGAGGGATCTCTCTGCCTGACTCCAATTCCCCTTGCCTGGTCTGTTCAAGTTACCAGTGCCACAGAACCATGTCATGCCAAGAGGGTGCCTCTGTGGGGGGGTGAATGTCTGGTTTCCTTACTGGTTTTCTGCTGGTAGTCTGGTTTGTCTATTAAAGTCTGTTCTGTTCTCAAGTTACCAGTGTCTGGTTTGTTCAAGTTACCACTGTGCAACCGTGCCAATGCCATGATACAGGGTCAGGTAAAGGATCTTGCAGTCATTGTTGACAATTCATTGAAATCTTTAGCTCCGCGTGCAGCGGCTCTCAAAATGGCAAAGACAATGTTAGGAATTATTCAGAAAGGGATAGAGGAGGAAACTGAAAATAATCATAATGTTGATAAAATAAATCTATAGAAAGCTATAGTGCAACCACACGTTGAATATGGTGTGCAGTTCTGGTCACCTCATATAAAAAAAGATATTGTCAAACTGGAAAAGGTACAGAGAAGAGTGAAAACAATGATCCAGGGTATGGACTTTTGTATGAAAAGAGACTTGAAAGGTTGGGGCTCTTCAACTTGTAGAAGAAAGAACAGAGGAGATATGATAGAAGTTTATAAAATCTTGAGTGAAGTGGAACACGTAAATAAGGAGGACCTGTTTACACTCTCAAATAATATTAGAAGTAGGGGGACACTCCATGAAACTAACTGGCAGTAGATTTAAAACAAATGGAAGTATTTTTGAGGAATTTGTTGCCAGAAGATGTGTTCAAGGCCAATAGCATAGCTGGGTTTAAAAAATGATTGGATAAGTTCTTTCTCATCAAGAATGAAGCTGAGACTAGGGCTGAAACAAAACCACTTCGTATTCTTGCAAGAACATGCAAGATTCTCATAACCCCCAGTGAGAACTCATGAGATCTCATGAAGATTTTCAAGAAACGCGTGAGAAACTCAAAAATCTTAAAAATGCTCCGTGCATGTGAAAAATGGCTGCTGTGGCCATTTTGTTCATGCACAGCCCACTGGTGGCCATTTTGCACATGGACAGAGTGTTTTTTTAGGTTTCTTGAGAATCTCATGAGAGTCTCAAAACCCAAAAATATTCTGCACATGCACAAACGACCACTGCAGCCAGTCTTCGCAAGAGCAGCTGCCCAGTGGCCATTTTCAAGAATACTGGCAAGAATGCCGATTCTCAAGATGGAAAATCTCATTGAGAAGCTTATTCTTGAAGAAATGTTCACCTAGGATGAACTATCATTTCAGCCCCAGCTGAGACGCTGTCAGTTCATTCTCAGTTCCTGTAACAAACTGAGAACAAGTGTTCTCCACAAGACTCGTGGGGAAATGAGGAACAAACTTTCAGCTCTAGAACGTATCACCCCACTATGACCTGTTCGGTACTTCTACATGTGATATATGATATCTTCCATAACTCTTGTAAGGAACAATATTTGATGCTTTGCAGTGTTCACTCAGCTTTGTGTCGACCAACCCTTGGCTCTATTGCAGTTGTACCTTTTTGCTACAGCAAACAAAATGTGCCAGGGTATGCTAATTGTATTCGGAATGTAATTATAGGTACAAGGTTCAGAATTTATGGGGAGATTTTCAAAAGCAACTGGATGGTATCTGTGTACAAAAATCATTTAGTGTGTTTGAAAATCAGTGACAGTTCTGGACCAGATATATCTTAATTTTTCTTGATGAGACTATGAAGAGGTCCAACTTTTTTGGATAGACAATCAAACTAATGGACCTCTTGAATTTGTATAAATAGGCCTATGCCTTGTGGATGGTCACTATCACGAAAACTAGAGTCCTGATAAGGTTCTTATTAATTTTACTTTTTTAGCCAGAAATGCCACAAGAACATCCTTAATCATCGTATTTCAGAACAGAAAATGGCAGTCTGCCACCAAGTTTTGCAAAGGTATATAAAGAAAATATAGTTTTTTCCTAGTCATAAAAAGCTTGCTTGTTATTTTAATCTTGAGAGTGTGTGGTTGCCATTTTGGTCATGAATGCAAGAGATGGAGACATAATTCAGGTGGTAATGTCTACTGGACTAATTCCATTGGTGATAGTATGCACATTTTGGGGCCCTGTTTTGACCAATAAGTGATATCATCTAAACCACTGTGTCTCAATTCCTTGCATTTGCGAACCATCATGGCAACCACGCACCCTTTAGGTTTTAGTGTAGAAATTCATGGTAGTCCTATTTTTGTAATACTCACCAGAATCTGTTCATCATCATGCTCACATCAAGATCTCCACACACTGAACTCCTTTTCCCTTTTCCCAAGCAGTTCAGAGAGCAACTGAACATGTAAAGAGTTGTAGAGGTCGTTTGGATACTTAAATGTACCAAATTCTAGTGATGGGCGAACAGAATGCAGTTTGGATGTTCGAAACCCGAGTTTGGGTTGGCCAAATAGTCAAAATTAGCACTATCAAAACCGAAACCGAAACAAAACCGAAACCTAATTTTCAGCCCTGAAAAGACGCTTTTCCTGCCCCATAACTCATCCGAACATGGCCGAACTGTTCGGTCATTCGAGAGTTTGGTTCGGATATTCAGTTCAGATGTCCGAACAGACCAAGTTCGGTCCGAACTCCGAACATCTAAACCGCGTTCACCCATCCCTACCAAATTCCAGAAATATTGGATAAAGGAATCTGATTGTATAGGCAGTTGAATTATGCTATTTGGGAAAAATCTGCATATACATTTCTGGCTGTAACTTTTTTTCCTCCCATCTAATGTGGATGAAACATTTCTGGCTGTAACTTCTTTCCCTAAAATCTAATGTGGATAAAATCTGACAAGTTTATGCCCCTCCCCATGTGTACTATCTATGCAAACTTTCAGAGGGATTGGATAAAGGGTTCTTATGGTATAAACAATTAACGTATAAATGTATGTCTGACTGCAACATTTTTATAGTCCAACCAGTTTACATAAAATTTGGCAGGGCTATATATCACACTTTCAGGATAATCTCTGCCAAATATAAACAAATACGTGATAAAGGGTTCCAATGTTATATGCCTGCACAGCATATGTAGAGAATGAGACTATGCCAGGGATTTTCTTATGTGTCACCGTGGTATAAGATCGGTTTGTGATGCCAATTGGCCAGCAGAAATGTCAACCAAATATCCTAATTCTGGGCTATAACCATCCCAACTTTTCTCCCCCTACTTGTTACTGGGAAATCGGAAGCATATGTTTAGGAAAGAGCCAATAGAGCTTCTCTTATGTCCTCTGTCACAGTGCTGCAGGATGTAAGTGTGATGCTAATTGGGCAGCTTGGATGTGTAAACTATGCCTCCTGATTTCTGGGATGCTATCCCCAAAGTCCCAGTTATGTCCCTTTTATGCCCGCCTGAGGACCGCCCCCTATGCCCGTCTTGAAGCCACTACCGATTGGTCCTGTGAAGCTGGAAGCAAGCAGTAATTGTTCAGTGAATGTGTCTGTCAGTCTTTTGGGTTGCTCCACATCCTCCCTCCAACACCCTCCCTCCCCCTGCCATGCCAGGGGCCTGCCTCTGACTAGCACTGCATGTGCTGCTATTTATCTAAATAATGGTTTTCAAGGAGACAACTTCAATTGCTTATAAAATTGGGTCTCTTTATCATATTTTCCTGTAGTTTGGTAGAGATAACAAGGAAGGTATATGATACATTCCTGCCAAATGTTCTGTAAACAGAATAAAATATACAAATGTTACAGCTGGAAATGTATTTTCAAGTTAATATCGTATACCATCAGGACCCTTTATCCAATCTTTCTGAAAATTGGCAGGAGTGTTAAGCTTATGGAGGGACATAATATTCTTAGGTTTCATGCACATTGTATGGAAGATAAAGATGTTGTATCCATGAATGTGTATGGATCTTTTCTTAAAATCACAACATTCAATTGCTTCTAAAATCGGTTCCCTTTACCTAATTGTTTCAAAAATTGGTACACATTGGGTGATTTCAGATGTGATGGGCGCCTGGTTCACCACAGTGGATTCCTGGTGGGGGTGAACCGAACAACCACCCCCTGGGGCAAATAAAAGCCCCAAACAGATGTGACAGGACCGGGACCACGGCAGGGAATTGGGCCAGTAGATCATCGGGCCGGGGCAGCGCAGCAGACGTGACACTGATTCCTGGCCATGGTCAAAACACCCAGAAAACATCGGGCAGGGGTGGGACACAGACATGGCCACCTGAGGGTAAACGAAACCAAAAGGCACACAAGGGAACGCCCACACAAGGGAAACAGGAAGGGAGGGGGAAGAGGGAGAAGAGCCGGACAGGTACCACACACAACAGGCACACAGACAGCGGGGCCACAGTGGAACACACAGCACAATTACACGCCCGGGTACACACACACAGACAGACACACACATAGACACACAGAAGAGAAAGGAAGGGAAGGAGGACACGGGTGCCCGGACAACACACAAGGCACAATGGGCACAAGGGGGGGCAGAACAGGGAAGGAGGGGGAAACTGCAAAGGGGCAGGGCAGGGCAGGAGAGAGGCAACGGCAACCACAAACCCAATAGCAGCACTGTCCGCACGGGCACCCCCACAACAACACAGGCAGCCCCGGAACGGGGGGGTCCCAGGAGCTCAGGACCAAGGTACAGCAGGGGCCCACAATGCACAGTGAGCTGGCCGGGAACAGTCCAGGAGGCGCACATAGATCCCACAATCGGAGAGGGGCCGCTTGATGGCAGGCAGGAGAGCCGGTGCAGCACTGCAGGTCCAAAGATGCACACACACTCCCAGAGGAAGGAGCGAGGGGCAGTCCAGGGGCCCCAGAACCCCGAGGTCACACAGGCACCCGGGGGGGGCAGCAGATGGCAGCGCTGGTGGGTGGGGACAGTCCGCTGGACACAGGCAGGTCGGTGAGGCGATTCAGAGTGCCAAAACCAGGCACCAGGGAAGGCAACCATGGAGGGGAACCCTGGGTGTGGAGGCAGACTGGGAGAGGGGCCTGGAGGGGTCCCAGAGCCACAGGAAGTGGCAGAAGCACCCCAGGAAGCAGGCAGCACAGCAGCATGGCAGAGACATCAGGGAGAGAGCAGCCAGTGGAGACCGGCCCCCACGCAGGGGCGGAAGCCCACATGGGGGCAGGCAACCGGGGGCATGGGAGGCACACCGGTACTCACAGCCAGCTGCTGGGGGCCACCACAGGCCCAGGGTCTGCGTGCCCCGCCTGGTGAACCAGGTGGGGCCAATGGATCATGCCCCGGCAGTACCCCAACAAGGACATGTGGTGGGCGATCAGATAGTAGGCCTCAAAGGGATCCTGCATGGATAACCCCAACTAGTCTCCATTATTATTTAATGTATACATGCAGCCCTTGGGGGAGGTCCTGAGAGGGTTCGGGGTGTGGTGTCACCAGTATGCTGATGATACTCAGCTGTACCTCTCATTTTCATCTGACCCAGACCCTGCTGTCTCATTGCTATCCCAATGTTTGGAGGCCGTGGCGGAATGAATGCAGCAGAGAAGACTGAAGCTCAACCCCGATAAGACGGAGGTGATGTTGGTGGGGAGAGCGAGGGAGGTAGTGGCCCCCCTGGTTGGGGGGGTTCGCCCTCCTATAGCTCAGCAGGTCCGGAGTCTGGGGGTGATATTGGATGCTGACCTCCGCCTGGAGCGGCAGGTGGAGGCAGTTGTGAAGGCTGCCTTCCGCCAGCTGTATCTGGTGCGTAGGCTGCGTCCGTTCATCTCCAGCCTGGACCTGGCCTCCCTCATCCATGCCTTCGTCACCTCGAGGCTAGACTACTGTAACACGCTCTACGTGGGACTTCCCCTGTTCCTGGTCCGGAGGCTGCAGCTAGTGCAAAATGCGACGGCTCGTCTCCTTACGGGGACGGGCTGTCGGGAGCATATTACACCTGTGCTCAGAGCTCTGCACTGGTTGCCGATAGCGTGCTGAGCCAGGTTCAAGATTTTGGTGTTGATCTATAAAGCCCTTTACGGTCTGGGCCCCTTATACCTCAGCGACCGCCTCACCCTACGCGCCCCGGAGCGGCTCCTTCGGTCCGCCGGGGGTGCCATCTTGGAGGTGCCCCGTGTTAAGCGGGGGGGCACAATGGAGAGGGCATTCTCGGTGGCCGCGCCGCTCCTTTGGAACTCCCTTCCGGAGGAAGCTCGCCTGGCCACCAGCCTGTTGACATTCTGGCAAAGTTGCAAAACCTGGCTGTTTCCCAGGCCTTAGGGTAGGGTGGGATGGTAGGGTGAGGTTTTTTTTAGCTCCCCCACCTGATTTATTATTTATAATGTTTTAAGCCCTTTTTAAATAATTTATATTGTTATGGATGATTTTAAATTGTATTTTATTGTATTATATTTGTTATTGTTGGAAGCCGCCCTGGGGTGCTTCTGCAGGAGGGACAGGGTATAAATTTATAAAATAAATAAATAAATAAACTACACATCCGAACGGGACCACACGCCCGATAGCGCCAACAGCTCCACCGCAGTAGGCTCAGACACACAGCAGTCGGCAGCAGGGGACCACGGAAGCTGCCCCAGCTCCAACAGCCAGTGGTACACCACTCCACAGGAGCACTGGTACCCACGGGCTCCGTGAACACAGCCAAAGTAGGACACGGCCAAGGCAGGGCCCCCCTCCGCAAGGCAGATCGTGTAGGCGGCCAGGCTGCCCACAGACAGCGCAGACACGGTCTCAGCTGCAGACCAGGTCACATAAGAGCACCTCATCTCTGGGATGCACCCATTGGGGAAGGGAACCAGCCCCAGAGTCTCCATATGCAGCCGGCAATTACGAGCGCTCGCCTCATAGCCGAAGTAGTGAAGGCCAGAGCTCAGGCTCGAATAAGCACCCGAATGGCTGTCTGGGCAGCCCAGGAGCAGCTGCACAGCCGGGGTATGCTGACGGTCACACATGGACATTGTCTCGCGGAAGGTCCAGCTATGGGGGGCCCCATGGGGGCCGGGAAGTGGGAGCCTGGTGGATGCACAATCAGCCATGGTCCAGCTAGACAGGGAGAATAACACCACAGACAGGGGGGCACACATACCCTCCAGGGCCGGGGGGGCCTCCAAGGGGTCCCAAGGACAAGACAGGTGGCCACAGGCCGCAACATTGTAGCACAATGGAATGAGGTGTGGGGTGCGGACCCGGCACAGCTGCAGAAAACAATTGCACACACAGAATGGCTAATCAGGCCGGCAAGGACATGGTGTTGCAAATAGGGAGGGGGGGTGGTGATGGCTGATGGCATGCAGCTACACAAGGAGAGCACAGCACCACGTGCCCGTGCAGGCGCAAGGCCCCATGCGCTGGCAGCAGGTGCACCCAACCACACACCCACGGACACCAGCACTGCATTGGGGGACCCGTCCAGCTGGGGGCAGGGCCCCATCCCACCCATCCATCAGAGGGCCATCATAAACGTCCCCCAACCCCCAGGGCCCCCACCACCATGGAGCGGGACAGGGCAGCCGCCTACTGGATGTACCTCGCGCTCGCAGCAGAGTGGTACCGTGACTACACCTAGCAGTTGTGCCTCCTTACCGCGGAGCTGCAGCTGGGCGCCCGCCTGCAGGTTACCCTGGCCTGGAGGGATGCAAGGTTCCGCAGGGCCCACCATGGCCGCAGGAGATCCCTCGCCCGGCTCAGGGCCCAGAGACTCTCCGGGGTAGACTGGCAGGCTGTGAGCTGGGGCCGAACCCGGCCCATGGTGCTCCGTGAGGTGACCGTGAACCTCCAGTGGGGGAGGGAGACCATGTGCCAGGCAGCCCTGCTCGCTATGCCCATTGACAGGCGGATATGGGTCGCTGAGCGGGCACAGGGTTGGTTGGCCAGGGCTCTGGCCCAGTGGGACGAGGCAGCCTGGAGGGCCCACTTTAGGATGGACAAGCTCACCCTGCTCCAGCTCGCTGAGCTCCTTACACCTGGCTGGAGCGACAGCACACCCCCATGAGAACCCCCATCCCCATGGTCCAGCGGGTGGCAATAGGGGTCTGGGCCCTAGCAACGCCCGACTCCTGCCGGTCCATCTCCCAACACTTCGGGGTAGGCCTGAGCCTGGGGCGTTCCTCCTGGGGGTCTGGGGCCCCAGAGCTTTTGTCTACCAGGGGGGCGGCGAGGGGCGGGGGTACCTCGGCCCTTTCCCTGCCCTGGACCACTGCGCTCCCCACGAGCTGTGGGGTGACTATCGACCCCTTCATGTGGAGTATTCAGTCAAGGGCATCGTAGAATGGGGCTGTCCGGGTTCTGTGTCCGGACCGCCTATTGTTGTCCCACATGGCCTTGTACCTCCTCTTCAGCTCCTTGGCCTTGGAGCAGCACTGTGCCCGGTGCGATGGTGCCCCACCACCTCCATGTCCCCCACTATGTCCTTGTATACATGCTCATTGCGCTGGTTGAGCACGAGCTCCAGCTGGTACTCCAGGGTCCCCCAGATCCCTATGAAGTCCTGGGTCTCCTGCAGCCCCCACTGGCCCCCTCTGTGGCAGGGCTTCCTCCCTTGACTCCCCTGTGGTTCCTCTTCCTCCTCCTCCACTACCTCTTCCACCGCCTCCTCCTCCGTCCAGGCTGGGCCGGTGTCCTCCAGGGGCTCGTCCACCCGGGCCCTTTTTTGTGTCTGCGGGACGCAGGGGATGGGGGGGTTACGGTTGGGTGTGGTTCTGGCCCCTCTAGCGGGGTGCCCCCTTTCCCCTCCTCCCTGCTAGGAGCCCAGGCTGGCCCCGTGCCCCCCTTGGTGCCCCTGGGCCCCCTTTTCCCCTCCCCTTGTTTCCCCTTACCCATTTCCGGGGTGCCTCCTCCCCCGGTCCGGCTGCTGTCCCCGGGGCGTCCTGTCCCGGCTTCAGTGTGTTGTCCCTCTGCCTCCTCCATCCTCAGCACGACCCCCGCCTCCCCCTCCCCTGCCTGCGCTCCCTCCACCGCTGCCCCTGCACCTGCCACTGCCTCCTCCACCCTCGCTTTCTCTCCCACCGCTCTCTTCTGCCTCACTCCTCACTCCATCCTGCCACACTTCCCTGCTTCAGGTTTCCCTTTACATCTCCCTCCAGTGACTGTGTTGTTGCTGGTCGCCTGGTAGTGACACTGCGTGATTTGTCTCCGGCTGGGGATCATTTTTTTTGGTTCCAGACGGTGATTGCCATCCCGACGTTACTTTTTATTATTTCCCAGTGGGAATATCTTTGACCACGCTTCTGACGATTGTCCGGCAGGGAGCCCCGGAAGCATGGTTGAAATTGACCCCATGTGGGTATTGGCCATGGTGAACATCTGGCGGCCGATGAACAGACGTTCAGGGCACTTTGGCCCCGCTGCGGGATTGAGCGTGGTTCACTGTGGTTGAGCGTGATCTCGTAACATCTGAAAATACCCATTGTGCCCTCCATTGGGGGTACAGTCTCCCCAAGTGTCATCAGAAGTTAATATGAAACAAAAACGTTATAATATTTTTATTTTTATTTATTTATTTAATAATTTATACCCCACCCCTCCTGCAAAGCAGCCCGAAATACGCTATTCAGTTTTTTTTCTTTATTTTTAAAAAAGTCATTTTTGTTTCTATTTTTGTTATTATCATTTGTCATTTTCATTGTTGCAATAATAATAATTTAAATGACAATTTTCATTGTCATTATTGTAATAGCAAAAATGACATGCACACCCCTAGCTGGCACAGTATGTGCTCCTATTTATCTGAATAATGGTCTTCAAGGGGACATCTTCAATTACTTATAAAATTGGGTCCCTTTAGCAAATTGACCTGTAATTTGGCAAAGATGATAGGGAAGGTCTTTGATAAATGTCTGACAAATTACTTGTAAACAGAATGCAAAATAAAAATGTTACAGCCTGATATGTATAGCTTATAACATCAGGATACTTTGTCCAATCTTTCTGAAATTTGGCAAGATTGATGCACTAGTGGAGTGACATAATCTCATAATGTTTAATGAAAATTGGATGGAGGATAAAAATGTTGTAGCCAGGAAAGTGTATGGAACTTTTCTTAAAATTACAACATTCAATTGCTTCTAAAAACAGTCTCCTTTATACAATATTTTTGAAATTTGATACACATAGTGCCCTCCATTGGGGGAGGGGTACAATCTTACCAAGTTTTATCATAATTTAATAAGAATTTAAAAAGATATTTCCAGAAATACATTTTTCAGTTTTTCCCCATTATTTCAAAAACAAAAATTCATTTTCATTTTTGTTTTCATTATTATTTTTTTTCCCATTATTACAATAACAAATGAAAATCAAAATTTTTGTTTTCATTGTCATAATAACAAAAACAAAATGCACACCCATATTATTTACACTCTTCAGCAGTACTAGAACAAAGGGACACTCCATGAAATTAACTGGCAACAGATTTATCAATAAGAGAAACTATTTTTTCACTTAGCACACAATTAACTTGTGGAAGTTGTGGAATTTACTTCCAGAGGAAGTAAGTGGTCAAGGTCGGTAGTTTAGCTCATTTTAAAAACGGATTGGATAATTTTTGGAGAACACGTCCATTAATGGCTATTAGTCAAGTAGGTTTTGGGGATGTAACCTTTTACTGTTGGGGCTGGAACAACAGGGAATGCATTACTGATTGTGACCTGTTGGGTACTTCTCTCAAGAGACAGGGTGATTTCAGACGAGACAGGGCAGCATTTGCCCTGTCTTGGAATCATCCAAATGATTCCCCATCAGGATCACTCCGGCATGTCCAACAAACGTACCGGCTGATCCCGGCAGGGAATTGGGGAGTGGGCGGGGCCGCATGGTGCAATGTGCAGCCGCACGGCCCCGCCCCCCCACGATCCGCTGCCGCCCACCCTCTGGGAAGATGGGCGGGTGCTGTGGCCAATGCGACTGCAGCACCCGCCCGATTTGACCACGGCCCGGAATCCCGCTGGGGATTCCAGGTCGTGGTTGCCGACCAGACATTACTTTTTGTTGGTTCCCACTGGGAATCTCTTTGACCACACTTTTGGAGATGGTCCAGTAGGGAGCTCTGGACGCATGGTTGAAATTGACCCCTTGTGGGAATCGACTGTGGTAAACATCTGGCAGCCACCTAACAGACATTCAGGGTGCTTTGGCCCCATGTGGGTATTGACCGTGGTTCACTGTGATCTTGTAATGTCTGAAAATACCCAGAGATTGACCACTGTCAGAGACAGGATGCTAGGCTTGATGGGCCATTTGTCTGACCCAGTATGGCACTTCTTATGTTCATTATCCTATCCACAGCAGTGTGATGCTAAATTGTCCCATTTTTCACCATGTTAGCTCCTTATAAGGCTAAGCAAGGAGAGAATATGTTATCCTATGTGATACAGACACATTGTACAGGATTTTAAAAGTCACTGGGGCACAGTAAACTACACTCAGTACTTGCTTTGGCCCTGATTATAATAATAATAATAATAATAATAATAATAATAATAATAATAATAAATAAATAATTTATTAGCAAGCATTTAGATAGTGCCAGCAATGCATCTGGTGCTTTACAAAGTAATGGAATAGAAAGGGTCCCTGCCCTAGGGCTTACAATCTGAGAGATGGGGGGAAGTTGAAGGAAGGGGAACAGAGGGAGAGACAAGGAGTGTAACATTCACGAAGATGTGACGTTTCAGGTGAACGTGCTTGGCTTGGTTACATCGAGAATGATAAGTGATCCAAGGGTTATGCATGCATGGTGCCCTAGGTGAAGTCCCCCACCTCCTGACTGCACCAGCACCCAGAAGAGGGTGAGTCAGGGCTTCTGTAGCAAATGGGGGTATGGCACATTTGAGAGGCAGGAGACTTTGCCTATGGCACCCTAGGCACAGGCATAGGTTTTGACTGTGTGAATGGACTTTGGATTGAGGCCTTTGTTGTTTGGAGGATGTGAAGAATTGAATTAAGTTCCCCCTTGGCCTGCCTTTTTTGGGCATGGCCGCACCCCATCTGAGTGTCATGATATCAGTGCTTGAAAGGTGGGGGACCACATCAGGAAGGGGCAAGCAAGGGAGAACCTTTCCCCCACCTACCCAAAGATCTCAGAAGGGGCAAAAACTGTGTGTGTGTGTGTGTGTGTGTGTGTGTGTGTTGACTTTAGTTCCTTTGACCTAAACTCTAACTAATGCTAGCAGAACACTCATCTAGAATATGGTTCACAGTTCCTTTGCCACTTAAGGCAATGTATAGTGATGGGCTATGTAGTGCATTTGTACATAAGAAGAGAAGTTCAATGCATGTGCAAAACCTACCCCTATCTATGCATTGCATCATTAAAACTTGTAGCAGAATGATAAAAGACTAAGCAAAAAGATATCTACAAAACGTATCACCTCATGCAGCACTTGCAGAAGATCAAGTGGATCTATGGTTGTAGAAGGAAATAGATGGTGTGTGGAGGAGACAATGAGAAACTACACCAGAAAATAAAATAGCAGAAGTACAAAGAAAGAGGACCAGGTGATGTAAGATCTGTGATACAACGGCACCTACTGTAACATGAGCTGGGCATATGATGTACTGGCAATTTGGAAAAGGGAAGACTGTTCACTAAAGTAGAAAAAAGGTGTGATAAAATTGCTTTCAATATTTGCTAGCTCAGAAGACTGACTGTAAAACAAATTCTAATAACTAAATAATATAAGACAGTTATAAAAAAATGTTCTGAAACCCAAGGAGACACAGAAGGAAGCAGATGAAATTGAAAATAGAAATAGAGTAATAAATGTAATTATTACTAACAACCAGAGGAAAAAATGACTTGAGCTAGCAAAAGGAAGCCAGGTAGATACTAAATTTGAAATCTTATGGACAAAAAGTACATTTGCATGTATTGCCTTCACATAGGGTATTTTCAGACGTTACGAGATCACAGGCAACCACAGTGAACCATGGTCAATTTTGCTGCGGAGCCAAAGTGCCCTGAACGTCTGTTTGGCGGCCGCCAGTTGTTCACCACAGTCGATTCCCACATGGGGTCACTTTCAACCACGCTTCCCGGGCTCCCCACGGGATGAGCTCCGAAAGCGTGGTCAAAGTGATTCCCGGCGGGAAGCAATAAAAAGTAACGTCTGGCCAGTGATCACAGCCCAGAATCCCCGGCGGGATTCCAGTCTGTGGTCAAAGCGGCTCGGCGTTGTGGCCGCATTGACCGCAGCGCCCGCCTGTCTCCCCAGACGGTGGAGGGGCAGGGGAGGGTGGGGGGACGGGGCCGTTCGGCTGCATTTTGCACCGCGCGGCACTGCCCCATCCCCGATTCCCCATCAGGATCAGCCGGCACGTCTATTTGGGCCATTGTTTGACCACAGGGGGTGGTTATTTCATTCACTCCTGCCGGGGATTCACTAGGACGAATCGGGCCAGTGTAATGCTGAAAATACCCATAATTGCAGGCTAACTTGTAGTAGCCTGAGATTAAGTCAAAGTTCCAGTGGGGGCCTTTTGCCTTGTATAAACTTAACATCTTGATTCTCCCAGTGCACCTAATCTGCAATATTCCAGTTCTGAGTCTTTCTCTAATTACTCATTGTTGGTGCATCCTGAATGAAACCAGGACACACATACTTTGCGTTTTAATGGCCACTCTCTTTACTCAAATTGTAAATGATCTGAGAGGGGAAAGAACAAGTTTAATGGCACAAAACTAATAATAGCAGTAAATTGATCCTGAGGCACCCTCAGGTTCCAGCCCCAAAACTTAATCAACTATGTCTTCGTCTCCATCTCAGGACACATTGTGGATGAGGGAGGGGAGGGGAAACCATGCCCCCAAGGGACAGGAGCAAGGAATAAGGTGCAGAAGGCCTGAGAACACATTTCCCCCCCTTTTGGTGCCCTCAGTTTGTCCCAGGGATGTGACCTTAGCACTCACTGCACTCTGCATCTGTGCACTGTCATGATTCCCCATCTCATAAGGAGCTATCTCCATGCAAAGGTCTACCCTCTAGTGGAGATAAATGCACTCTGTCAGGATGAAATAACTTAGTCCACAAATGCATGATGGAGATCTCAAAATGTATGATGCAATCACCCCCTTGACCTCTAATCCATTCCCACACTTTGTTATTAATCTTCTTCCTTGCATTGTCTACTTTCCTGGAGTAGACTGCATCCTGCTGAAACCTCTACTCCATTAAATAAGTTCAGATAAACAGAGCCGAGTGAAAAATTTCCATGGCTTCCAAAAGATCCTTTTTGATCTGAACAGTTAACTGAAGACCCTTAACTTTGGGTAAATCATTCTTGCTTAAATGTATAACCAAACATAAAAATATATATTATGTCAGGTCATGACATGCTTGCAGCTGCATGTAGTACCAGTAACAGCTGTTCCCAGCGCATGCCTCTATGCCCTTTCCACAGAACCCCAGCACTAGCACTAAAGCCAAGTCTAGTTCCCCAATGGGTCTTCCCCACCCAATGTACGACACTATGGCTGATGGTCGACAAGAACTTTTTATGTGGAGCATTTGAAACACCTGAAATTAACAACACAAGGAAAAAACTATTTAAAACCTTGTGAATGATTATGTAACAACAGAATGCACTTGATCTCCAGTGTCCCACACCATGAATTTACAAATCAGTGAAATCCATGACTGCTGCAAAGCAGGCCTCCCTGATTGTAAATGAGTGGGACCAAAATTCCATAGGGAGAAGATTAAGGCACTGGAGGGACACCTTCAACACTGCTGTGAATTGGTGCCATGTCAGGAAAAACCCATTGACTTGACATGCCATAACAGCACACCAAGAAATAAAGGGGCATGCTGCTAGATATTGCCTTGTAGCCTTAACAGAACACAATTCGGGGTCCCCAGCCTGGTGAATAATTATGAGTTGACCTCTGCCGTGCTATGCATCTGCAACAGAAGCACTTGGTCCTCCAATGAAACATTTGCCAAAGCCAAAGCTCAACCTGATGTATCACGTGCTGACTTGACCACTGAAATGCCCCAAAGAAAACAAGTTTAAACGCAAAGATGAACAACTTAACCTCAAAACTGTCATAGCAGAGGTGCACCAGGATTCTGGTGATAGGAGCATGGGTATCCTTTCTCTTGATCTATTCCCTGGACCAAATCTTGACCATGTGCCTGGTGAAAACCCCCTCCATCCAGAGCCAAATGACTGGCCGTACCGCATACTTAAATCAGAGTGGAGATTTTGCTGGAAATCATTCCAGTAGCTGCCCAATTACACCACAGGGTAAGCCCAAATTGCAGATTTTGGGCCTTGGGAACAGGAAAACCTCTCTCCCACGCTTGGTGAATCTGAAATTTCTGGAATTCCTTAAACACCCTTTTATAAGCTGCCCTAGTTTATAAGAGATCCCTGCAGAGTCTGGAACAGGTCTACAATCCCAGGTTACACAATGATGGTGTCATGGGCTCTGGAGTTCCACAGGCTTCTGGAACTAGGAGGTGAAAGTGAGAAAGGACATTGGCTATGCTGTTGTTAATGACTGGCACATGCTTGGCTATGGCTACAAACAAAAGATCGTTATTCAAACAAGCAAGAACAATTGCCTTAATTAGCTTTATGACCCTGGGGGCTTTTGATAACAGGGAGTTGATGACGTGCACCACACCCAAATTCTTGCACCAAAATAAGACCAAGTGGCTGGTGAATTCCTTGGTCCAAATGTGGACCACCAGGACTATTGGGGAAAAAATTCCAGGAATGTCAGATCCTTGACCACACCCTGGTCGCCCAAATCTTTTGGCCATGGTGCAGTGCACCACCTCCCTCTAAAGTATATTCCAAAGCCAAAACTCCCTGCCACATCAGGATGAACTTGCTCAGCTTCCAGCAGGAGGCACTGGTGCCAGAAACCAGCCCCTTTTAATTAACCAATAAAGTGTCCCATATTGCCAGGTAATCTTTTAGTTCCCGCGTCAACCTCACATGGTAATGCAGTCTTTGAGAGGTTCAAATAATCCTAGTCCAAATTCAGACAAAATCCCTGTGGCCAGAGAAAATTTTTTTAGGCACATGTCTCAAACTGCAAAAACAAGTGCAAGAGGGAGGGGGATGAGAGCCCAAAATGGCTGACTAAAATTGACATAGCTGCTGGCCAATTTGCAGCAGCAGACAGATCAGACTCTTGCAATAGACACTGGAGAGTGAGACCCTCACCTGGAGAGTGAGGCATATTGCTTCTGTGCCTCCACCTGGGTTGTGAGATGGGAAGAAGCCGGAACCCTCTCCAAGACCTTTCCTTTCTTGGACTTCTTAGGCATCCTGGCAGCAGGGGTTTCTCTGTCATCCTTTTGCCCCAAGACTGCCAGAGGCATCCTCCTGAGCTGCCAAAGGCAGGAGGAATGGGGTGTTAATGTATAAAATAATATAAAATAAATATATAAGAAACTTCCTGTGTGAGCCCCCAAGGAAGGAAAGAGGGGTTACCTTACCACACTTGTGGCCATCCACAGGCCTGCTAATACTCACCTGCTGCCCAAGACAAATGCTCCACACACTGTCACCACTTCAAGTCTGCATATGTAGGGCTCTCCTTTTTAAAAAAAAATATTTTTTACAACATAAACATTAAAAAAACAATAATGGTAGAGTCATTTACAAAACCCCCTGAATACAAAGGGTAAATGAAAGGTAAATGAAAGAAAGGGGTGTGGGAACCCCAAAATGTACGGTATGTCTTCTGCACATCCCTACTGGTGAGTTTGTTGCAATGTTTTAGATGTCTGTAAATAAGATTAGAGGATGGCTTTTCCACTTGAGGGAAAGGAAACTGGAGACTACACTGAAGTATCTGTTTGTTTTAGGAGTAGGTAACAAATCCTGTGAGGACACTAGCGAGTGCGACACCATTCTGGAGACTATAGTCAGATGTCTGACTTTGCAAGCCCACTTCATGCTAAAAGATTGCTTAGTTAATGAATTAATTTATTTATTTATTTACACTTTTACCCTGCCCATCCACGAAGGCCCAGGGTGGCTCACCCAAAACATAAAATAAAATGAAAAGACATTAAAATAGAGTTCAACACAATCCCTACCCAGTCCAAACCCAACCACACAACAACTTCCTACCCAATCCCTATCCCCATGTGCCCAATGCTTTACTGAAAAGAAAGTTCTTTAACCACCTCTAAAAACTGCTCAGACTAAGATGAACGTACAGGGGGACCGAGTTCCACAACATTGGGGCAGCAAGAACGCCATTCTGTGTACCCCCATTGTATGGACAACACTGACAGATGGAACCCACGGGAGGGCGCTCCTGGACAACCTACAATGAAGCATGGTAGGAAAGGTGGTCTTTTAGATATACAGGGCCAAGGCTGGATAGGACTTTAAAGGGCAAAAATAGCACCTTGAATAGTGCCCGTAAAGTTATAGGTAGCCAGTGCAGACTCCAGAGCACTGGTGTAATGGGTTCCTGACAACACAACCCCAAAAGGAGCTGGGCTGCTGCATTCTGCACCAGCTGCAGCTTCTGAACAGTCATCAAGGGCAGCCCCACGTAGAGCCCATTGCAGTAATTTAGCGTCGAGGTGATGAAAGCATGGATGACAGTGGCCAGATCCAAATCAGAAAGAAAAGACCACAGTCAGGGGTGACTGGTGGGTGTTGAGGTTGGAGGGGCAGTAAGGCCGGCCGGCCGGTGGACAGAGTCAGGGCAACGGTAGACAGAGTCAGGGCAACGGTAGGCGGCATAACCCAGCAGCAAGGAGTTCCAAGAGTTAATGTTGGATGTTACATTACTTAATCAAGCAATTTCAGTTAGGTTAGGCAGGTTTAAAAGCAGGCAGACAACCTTAAACCTCACTTACAAGCAGTTTTAGCAAAGACACACACACACGCAGCAGAGGTTAAGAA
>QEPC01012054.1:218833-232939 GCA_003113815.1 Sphenodon punctatus | reverse complement strand
ATGGGGTGCAGGGTGGGGAGGGAAAAAGTCTATGAGGATGGGGTGTGGGGTGGGGAGGGAAAAAGACTATGGGGTGTGGGGTGGAAGCCTATGGGGATGGGTGCAGGGGGAGGAAAAAAGCCTATGGGGGGCACAAGAGGGGAGGGAAAAAAACCTATGGGGATGGGGTGCGGGTGAAGAGGGAAAAAGCCTATGGGGATGGGGTACGGGGTGGGGAGGAAAAAAGCCGATGGGGTGCAGGGGGGAGGGAAAGCCTATGGGGGGTGCGGGGTGGGTGGAGGGAAAGCCTATGGGGGTGCGAGGTGGGAGGGAAAAAGCCTATGGGGGTGCGGGAGGTATAAAGCCTCTGGGGATTGGGTGCAGCGGGGGGAGGGTGCAGGCAGGGTGGGGTCGGGACACGGGAAGGACATCTTACCTGCTGGCTCCGGCATGTTCGCTGTTGTCCCGGGCTACAGGCAGGGGGAGAGGGGGGGACTTTAGGGTTGTTGTTTTTTAATTGCCCACATGCCCTGCTCTTTTCCGCGGAGCCAGGACGCGCGGACAATTTAAAATGTAAAAGAATTTTTTTTAAAAAATTGTTCCCTGCCTTGCCGCTTGCCACTCACCCCTTCCCCCCCGCTCTGAGCGGCAGATTGTGGGGGAAGCAGCAAAGGGCAGCGGCAGGGAAGCGGCTGGCCTAGTGGCGCGCTGTTAGCTCTCCAACAACGCGCCGCCAGCCATATTGAGCATGTGAGGTAGGGAGCAGCGCGCATGTATGCTGGTCCCTGCCTCAGGCACCCGACCCAAGACATCTTGCCAGGGTGCTTTCAGCAAGCACCCTGGCGAGAGCTTTACTTGCGCCCATTGAGCGCAATGGAAAGGCTAGCCCCTCCCTCCACAGCATCTCCTATACATGCTGTGGACTGAGGAGCTCAGCCACCCAAATCACATTTGCAATAGAAAAAGCTGTTTGGGCTTAGCCTTTTTGTCCCTTCTGGGATCCACTCCTCAGGAGTGGATCCCAGAAGAGAGAAGTTGAACTGACAGCACCGCAGCAGCCGCCAAATCAACATCAGAACCTGGCTGCTGCGGCGCTGTCAGAAGCAGCGACAGCGACGTGGGTTTTATTTTTAAAAAAGCAGTGGTGGCAGGCCCTCAGTCCTTGTAGGGCAGTGCCTCAAACTTTCTGGGGGGCCAGCTGCCACTGGCCTTAGCCTCCTCACCAGATGGAGTTGGTAAAAAGTGCTCCTGGTCATTGATGCAACTTGACAATCCAGGGACAGCAATGGGTCCAAAAACACTCCAAGGCTGCAAACCTGATTGACTAGAGCGGGTTGGACTCCATCAATAAGAGGGGTCCCAATCCCTTCCAGGCCACAAGGTCAGCCAACCAACATCTCTTCAGTCTTGTCAGGATTCAGCTTCAATTGACTCACCCTCATCCAGTTCTCAAGTGCAGGCCTGGGGTCCAAACTAGGGTTTCAATTCTCAGATTCTCATTTTTCTAAGTGAGAATCAGGGTTCTCAGATCATTCTTCCAAATGAGAATGAACCAATACACTGATTCTCACCAAGAAGAGCGAGAATCTCAAGATGATCCTCCCTCCCCCTCACTGAACTTAAAAACAACAGAAAAAAGCCTTTTACATTCCTTCCTCCTCCCCCGTCATGCTCTCAACTGGCTGCTCAAGCCACTAGGCCTCTCTCTCCTCCACTTCTCTATGGGGGAACAGGGGATGCTGGGAAGCAAAAATTTAAAAATAGCAACACTATGCATGCACAAAATGGCCACTGCATATATGCAGTTTTTTTCCAAATGATGCTAGTAGTGTCAGCACCATTTTGCAAAAAAGGTAACTGGTATGCGCATGTGCAAACAGTGCCAGATTGGAGCAAGAAATTTAGAAATAAAAATACTTAACAGCACACTTCAACCAGATTCAATAAGACCAGAGCTGAAATGGATAGCAAAAAAGCTATTAATGGTTAATATTATGGTTGAACTGAGTAGAAGAAAAAGTGTTTGTATTTCCAAATAGCCAAGTACCAGGTCTGAGTTTTTGGGAGCTGTTCGCTAATACTGTCAAATACTCAATACCATATGGTACTCAATAAAATACCAAGTATTTTGCTGAGTATTTTACCAAGTCCCATAAGTGACAGGAAGGAAAGCGGGAGGAAGGAGCAGCAAAGTAAACTCACTGAGAGGATGTGGCCTGTTGAGTTAAAGTGAAGCTGAAGGCTGGGAGATCAGGTCACCATCTTTTCTCTGGGAGCATGCTAGACTACATTTCCCAGCATGGTCCTTGAGAAAAGATAGCGGTCTGATCTCCCAGCATGCAACTTGGAGATGTGCAGTGCTGGGGGATCCCACCAGGGTCTTAGCACTGGGAGAGACCTTACAAGCAGCAGTGGCAGCGGCAGGTAAGCCATGGCCTCTCTGTGAGTTTGCTTTGCTGCCCTTGACCCCTTCCTGCCCACCACATTATGGGACTCATGCCTACCCCCCTTCCTGATCACCATGCTGGATTGTTGATCAAGGAGTTACTGAGGAAACTGAGTGCCGTGACCATTACTCTGTTCCTCACTACCTGGTAGAATTAAGTCAAGCACCACAATCCTCAGTATATAAATACCAAGAAGAACCAAGGATCAAGTTTCAGCCCTAGTTAATATCTGGTATCCCAGATAGCTTGGTGGTTATTCAGCAACTATTCGGTAACCACACAGGTTAACTGTCATACTGAAATATCAAATATTATTGTTTACCAATCTCCATTTACTGAATTACCACATTACTGCACAACCAAACCAGCCCAGATAGAGGGCTGGTTTGGTTGAATAACCTTTTTTAAAAAATCAGTCAAATGATAATTTGATAGTAGTTGGTAAATTGTAGTTGGTAATTAAGTAGTAGTAGTTGGTAAATTGTAGTTTGATAAACAGTGCAAGGTAAAAAGTAATCCAGTTAACTGAATAGCCAGCAGATAATAAACTGGATACCATTTAGCATCTGACTAGATATTTGATACTATGGATACTGTGATATCTGGCCAGATACTGAAGAATAGGGGTGGGACTACCGGATCATCCGGTATCCGATACTGCCGGTATTTGGTGTACCGGAAGTATCGGATTAAACCCGGTAATCTGGTGTAATTTACCGGATTCCCCTACCGGATTTTTTTATATTGCGGCCATTCAAATGAATGGCCGCAATGTAAAAAAACAAACAACCCCCCCCACTTTCCCTCCCCAGTCCAGGCTGCATGGGTGGAAGGGGGGACACCCCCCACCCACGCTGCCCAACCTGGCTTTAAAAAAATTTCCCCCCGAAGTCCCTGATAGCGCAGGCTCCGGGCCGCTGTCGGCAACCCAGAATCCGCACCAGCAGGTAGGTTGTTGTACAAGGTTGATCCCTGGGGTGGGGGTGGTTTAACACACATCCCACCCCAGGGATCACCTTACCTCCCCACCAGATATCACCTACCTTGCGCTCCGGGCGGCGGTCCGACTCCGGCGGCTTCAGCACTGGCTGTGGCTGCCGGATTCAGCGCCACTAGGCCTTCCGGTGAAACCCAGAAGTTCACCGGAAGGCCTAGTAGTGCTGAAGCCAGAAGCCACACCCAGTGATGAAGCCGCCGGAGTCAGACCGCCGCCGCCCGGAGCGCAAGATAGGGCGATCCCTGGGTGGGGAGGTAGGGTGATCCTTGGGGTGGGGGGGATGTTAAACCACCCCCACCCCAGGGATCACCCTAGTACCTGCTAGTGCGGGCTCCGGCTTTCCGGCGGCAGCCCGGAGTCCGCACTAGCAGGGATTTCGGAGGGGAATTTTTTTTTTTAAAGCCAGGCTGGGCAGGGTGGGTGAGGGGGTGTCCCCCCTTTCACCCGCGCATCCTGGGAGGGGGAGGGGGGAGGTTTTTTGTGTTTTTTTCCATTGATTTCAATGGGGACAGTTCCCCATTGAAATCAATGGGAAAAATCCGGTACCGGTAAACCGGTACACAAATCCGGAAATCCGTTTTTTTAAAATCTGGTAACCGGTAAATCCAGTACCCGGTAATTGCCCTGATGTCCCACCCCTAAAGTAGTAGAGGATACTCAATTTAGCTTTAAAGAGGACACAGAACAAAAGGAGTCATTTTCACGTTTGTGGTTTCATAGGGTAGAATAATAATCACCCAGTGTGGGGTGAGGGGACAAACATTGATTGATTGATTGATTGATTGATTGATTGATTGATTGACTACTATTTGGTAGGGAATCTATATGGACAAAAACACAATGTAAGGAACTAAAATGTTTATTGGAGTGAATTAGCAAACACTAAAGTAGTTCTGTTCACATAAACAATGCCATTAACTTTGACGTTTGGCACTGAATATTTTATTGATGCTCACTGCTGGCAATAGTATTTTCTATTCACTTCCACAAGAAACAGTTTGCAAAAAAAAATCCAAGGCATGTCCTTAACAGAATTATAGACTGCACAATGTTTTGTGAAACACACTATTAGAAAGATGTGATGTAGCAGAATTTTAATTGAACCATGGGATGCTTTTTAACTTATTAATGCATTGCTACTCTGGATAGCGGTACAGAAGACCATCTAAATAGTGGTCTTAGACATGCATATCCAAGAGTATTCAAAATGAACTGTTAGACTGTATGGATAAGGAAAAGTGATATAGGTCTTTGAAACATATAATTTTGTGATCATGATTATTTCAAAATTAGTCAAAGAAAAAGTACCTGTTGAAAGGCTTATTTTGTTTATCAAGGTACATGATCGCACTCTAGCTGGAATCACCTCAGTTTTGAAAGAAGAATTTGGGCCATATTGTCTGAACTAAAGCTGAAACTCAATCCTAGGAAAACTTCAGAATCCACAGGGGATTCCAGTCCTTGATTCTGAATTCCAAAGTTCCAAGTACCAAGGCCGGTCCCCAGAAAACTTTGGAAGTCCCAATTAAGTGCTGGCACCATTGTGTGTGTGAGTGGAATGATCCAGACAATTGAACCTCTAGCTTCTCTGAGGTAGGGAAAAAAAAAACTTAGTGCCATATTTGGTAGGAGGTGGGTATGGGAGGGGACAGTTGAGTGATGGACAAGCCAGATGGCAAGTTTTGATTGGATGGCAGGGGCAAAATAAAAGTGGTTCTACAGCTATTTTCCATTCTCTTTGGTGAATTTGGCTGTGTGTGCTACCCTGCTGATCTGTAAGTAATTGGCTTGTGGGGAGGGGTGCCTGACCTGACCTGACCTGGCCTGGTGTGAGCTGGTCTAGTCTGACCATAGGAGCAATGCTGGGGGATGGGGACTAGTTGTTTCTACCATGCCATGTTTTTAAAGATATAATAATAATAATAATAATAATAATAATTAATAAGTGGATGCCACACTGCTGCTAACCTGCTGCTTGACACCATGGAAGCCAGAGGGATCTCTGCCTTGCTCCAATTTCCTGACCTGGGCTGTCCAAGTTACCAGTGCCACACCAATGCCATTCCTTTTTTAAAAAATAAGTGGGTGTCACTGCTGCCTGCACTGCTTGGCATCATGGAGGCCAGAGGGATCTCTGCCTTGGTCCACTTGCCATGGCCTTGGCTGTCCATATACTAGGGGCAATTCTGGGGGTTGTCACCAGTGCCAAATATACTTAAAGTGTGGGTGCTGCTGCTTGCGCTGCCTGTTGGCAAGTTGGCAGCAACCTAGAGACCAGAGAGGGATCAATTTTGCTGTGGTTTTTGTGGGCACTGTGACTGTACTTTGTCTGTGGGTTCAGCTTTGCCAAGATGTAACTGACCACTGAGACACAGGGGAGATATAGTTTCTTTCTGGTTAAAATAATACAGCGTGTGGGGATGGGGTTGCCTTGCATAGGTGGGCATGGGGCAGGCACAATGGAGGCTTTGTGTGTGTGTTGGGGTGAATGTTTGGTTTCTTTCTTGTGGGTGTTATAATGTATGCTGAGCTGACTTTTTGTGGTTTTTCTGCCCACAGTTTAACTTTTGTGGGTTTGTCTTCTTGAACAATTGTCCCACTCTTGCTTGCCTGCTTTTCTCAGCACTGCTTGGTTGGAATAATTATTTTAAAGTAATGCTGATGGTGGGCCATGCTGTAGGTACACTACTGCTGGGTTGTTGTTTTTTTGTTTGTTTTTATTTCTGCCTGCACTTGCACTGTTTTGGTTTGTCTTCTTCAGCGATTGTCCCACTTTTGCTACCCTGCTTTTCTGGGCACTGCTTGGTTGGTCTAATGATTTTAAAGTGGGTGCGCTGCTGATGGTGGGCCTTGCTGTGGGTACTGCTGGCTTGTTTTTTTGTTTTTTTTTGGCTTTTTGCACGCAGCTGCACTGTTTTGGTTTGTCTTCTGGAGTGATTGTCTCACTCTTGCTAGTCTGCTTTTCTGGGCACTGTTTGGCATAATGATTTTAAAGTGGGTGCACTTTAAAATCATTAAAGAAAAGAGTTCCTAACTTCCAAGTTCTGGGGATTTCTGAGATCCGGAGTTCTGAATTCTGGGTCTTCAGACAAAGTTATAAAGTTCAGCTGAGTATCCAGACAAGGATCTTGGAACTTCAGAATTCATTCCAAGTACTTGCATGGCCTATTCGGTGCAGCCCTTGTCTAGACTCTGGACTTTAAACTTTTTTCTCAAGGGGAAAGCAGTAATCAAGGGTTCACAGACACATAAAAAGTTTCTACCTCATGCATTTTTCAACCACTGCTACGCACTCAAGCTCGTTTTAATTTTAAAACAAGTATGTTCTTCAACTGAAGAGGTCGCTGTATTTTTTAAAATATATTTTTTAAAATATATTATGGTTTTGGCCTATAAAGCCCTACACGGTCTTGGTCTCGGATACCTCAGGGACTGCTTCACCTTCTGCACCGGCCCCTTCGGTCCGCCGGGGGCGCCTTCTTCGAGGTCCCCCGCATAAGGTGGGGATCCACTATGGAGAGGGCGTTCTCGGTGGCTGGTCCGCGATTATGGAACTCCCTCCTGGAGGAAGTCCGTCTGGCCCCAAGTCTGTTGGCTTGAGCCTGTAAGACTTTGCAATTCTCCCAGGCCTTTGGAGGAGGGGAGGGAGGTGGGTTAATAGTGGGTGAGGGGTGGTGGGGTTTTAGGTGGTTTTTTAGATGTTTTAAAATTGTTGTGTTGATGTTTTAAATTGTTTTTATTGGTGTTGTAAGCCACCCCGAGATGCCATGGGCATGAAGGGGTGGCAAATAAATGTAATAAAATAAAATAAATAAATAAATTTCTTGGCCAGTTTTAAAGAATTTCATCATGCGTTCTTTTCCTATCCAAACAAATTGATTTATGGCATCCAGTGTGCTCAGAACAGTCCCACACTTGCTGAAAATTAGTGGCATTTCAAGTCATGAGTTTATAAACAGTGTACATGGAAACAGGGACAATTTTTTGTTACATTTTGAAAGAATTCACAGTGAATGCCTTTGGGATGAAGTTTCAGTCTGAGAAACTGTTGGACTTCTACACTTTCTGGAACACAAGAAACCCCTCAAACATCTTAGCATTTTTTTATAAGATTTTTTAAAAATCATGTTGACATTCTTCCCAACATATTTCAAGTTCAGTCATCGAGTGGTGTTGCTATAGTGCAAGCTTTGCAATACTTTGAAACGGCAGTAAGAGAGATAAAGGAAAATATCAAGTTCCTGGTAGTAGAGACAGGGGACAACAAAGAAAATGTCCAAGAGAAGGTCGAACATTTCCAATACAATATTTAGTCAATGCAAAAGAAGTCCGTGACATTGTGGTAACTCAAATGGAAGACTGCTTTGGAACGTCTAAACATTCCTTATCTTTTTCAGCAATGGACCCCAAATATGACAATTTATTTATTTATTTAAAATTCTTCTATTCTGCTCCCTCCTGCTCACAGAGCAGCTCGGGGCAACTCACAACAAAAACAATCATTATAAAATCAATAATTAAAATCAACAGATTCTGGTTGTTGTGGGTTTGTGTTTGCTGCTGGCCTTTCCTCTCCTGAGGGATGCAAGGGCCTAAATCCCTTCAGGATTGTTGACACCTGGCCCCTCCTGTTACAGGTTTATCTTCAAGGCCTGGGCCCTGGGGGTTGTGGCTGTTGGGGGGTTGTGTTTGTTGCTGGCCTTTCCCCTCCCGAGCGATGCAAGTGCCTGAATCCATTAAGGATTGTTGACACCTGGCCCAACCTCCCATGACAGGTATATCATCAAGGCCTGGGCCCTGGGGGAACCAGCCTGAAGGGTGACACGCAAAGGGTGTTGGCTGTTGGCAGGGTCGTTTGTGGGGCTGTTGAGGGCCAGAACACTTTACATGCAAGCTGGAATATACCAACTGTATCTCTGCACTTCAGCTGCCCAGAAGTGGTTCCAAAACCCCACTACATCTGTTGCAGGTGGCTGGGAGCCAGTTGGGCTCACCTCCCCCACCCCCCACATGCCATCGTGCACACCCCATTTTCAGGGGCTGTGAGCCAGTTAGGTTGGTACCCTACCCCCCCTCCCTGTGGCAGACGGAGAGGAAGGGTGAGGCCAATAACCTCCCTGCAGTTACCAGTGAGTCGCCAGCCCCAGCAGGGGCATAAAAGCAGCGTGCCTGTCGGCCGCCGCCTCCACCCACTACATCTGTTACAGGGGGCTGTGAGCCAGCTCGGCTCATTCCCCCCCCCACACACACACACCATCATGCTCACCCTGTTTGCAGGGACTGGGAGCTGGTTAGGTTGGGACCCTAGCCCCCTCCCAGCTGCAGAGGAAGAGTGAGCCGGGACCAAGGACCTCCCCAAGGCTTCCGATGGGGTGCCGGCCCCGGCAGGGGCATAAAAGCAGCTGTTTGGCCCTTGGTGGAACCTGGGGGGGAGCTGGGGGGATTTTATTGGTGGTTTAGTGTCAGTGGGTGTCTGTGGGAGGTTATTGTGGGGGTTATATAATGGGGAGGGTATATAGTGGGGTGGTTGGTGAGGATGTGGAATATGGAAAGAGATTGGGTTAGGGATGGGGGAGGGTTCGAAAAGGGGGTGGGTGGGAATCTTCCCCTCGATTTGGGCAGGGCAGCCAGAGGGGGGCCACACAGCCAGGGCCAGACTTAGGAATTTTGCACCACTAGGCCCTTCTCAGACTGCTGCCCCGAAGCCAAGCCAAGCCAAGTCCTACCCCCACACTGCATGTTCATGAGTGGGGGAGCCCTGTGTGAATGACATGGCATGCATGCCCGCGATGAGTTGGGGTGCCCACCTAACATGTATCCCTGCTCACCCCCCACTTGTCCTCATGTACGGAGCAACTGGGGAAAAGGTCGGTTGCTCTGTGGGTGCGGATGAGTGGGTGGTGAGTGGGAATGCGTGTACGGCTGTGTGCACATCCCACCCATGCACCAGCTCACCCATGGACCCCCACCTGGTGAAGCCGTGTAAAAAGGGCATGTGAGGAGCCAGTTGAAAAAGAAGAGAAGGTTGCTAGCTTGTAAACAAGGTTATTCAAGATGGCTCCTAACATTCTCACAACACCCACCATTCCAGCCCTGCATGGAATTTCTTTCTTATGTTCTTAGAAAGGGTTGGAAGGAACTGTCATTATGAGGGGGAGAGTGTTTTTATAGAGCTCGAGACCATCACGTGGTCTACTTGAATAGGGTGAGCATGCACAACCCAGTTGTGAGAATGTTAGGTATCATCTTGAAGAACCATCTTTACAAAGCAACAACCTTCTGATCATTCACATGGGGAATGATTCAGCTGTGCTGCAGGACAGGTGTTTAGTATCTGTCCCTCTAGCTGTCCTTCTCACAGTAGGGCAGGTGGTTCCAGATCAGGGGGCCCCTGACCATGTTTTGATGCTGGTAAATGTGAGGTCGGTAGAAAATAAAGCAGCAACAGTCCAGGCAGGAATTGATCCTAGACCATGCAGTCGACCTCGTATGTATCACAGAAACCTAGCTGGACACTGAGTCGAGGCTTATCCTGGCTTATCCTGGCTGACCTTGTTCCGGACGGATATTCTGTGCAGCATCAACAGCGGTTGGAGGGATCTGCTTCTTGTATACTGTGTGCCTACCTGTACGGTGGCCTTCCTACATGCTCTAGCAGATCTGGTGTCAGGGATGGTGTTGCAGTCCCCAAAGACAGTAGTCTTTGGGGACTTCAACATCCAGGCTGACACCGATCTTAGGGTTGCGGAGCATGAATTCATGGCTGCCATGGCAATCATGGGCCTGTCCCAGATGGTCAGCGTCCCAACGCACCAGGGGGGACATAACTTAGACCTTGTGTTTTGCACTGGCCTTGCGGCGGGCAGTCTGTGGTGGGGGAGATATCAGCTGTGCATTTGTCATGGAGGGACCATTACCTCCTGCAGACCTCTTTCCTGGTGCACGTCTGCCCCCAGATGGGCATGGAACCAATATGAATGGTCCACCCTCATAGACAGATGGAACTGGAACAGTTCTGGGAGGCTTTGGGGGATATACCCTCTGATGATCTGGAAAACCGTCCCATCAGTGACCTTGTCAGGCTGTGGAACATCTTGATGCCAGATGTCATTGATTGGACGGCTCCAAGACGTCTGCTTCCCATGCAGCAGCACTGTAAGCCTCCCTGGTTTTCGGAGGGGCTGCGGGTGCTGAAGCAGGAGGGGAGGTGGTTAGAGCGACGGTGGTGCCACTCACGTGCTGAAGCCTACAGGTTGCAGCATAGAGCGAGTTTATGAGCCTATGCCATGGCTATGTGGGCAGCAAAGAAGGAGATTTTTGCTGCCCTCATAGCATCTGCTAAATTCCATCGAGCGGAGCTGTTCAGGGTAGTGGGGGGGGGGCTGGTCAGTCCAGCCTCCCTCCACCTTGGAGTGGAGTCATCTAGTACCTGCTGTGACTTTTTTGTGGATTATTTTGTGGATAAAATTACTTGGATTCACCATCATTTTGACGCTGCATTTCCTACAGTGGGGCAATTGGTAGTGATGTGCAAATAGATCGCAGTTTTGGTTCGGTCATTCGGTTCAGTCCGATTTGGTTCGGGCATTCGGATCAGTTGCCGAGTTCAGGTTCGTTCATTTGGTTTGGTCGTGTTCGGTTTGGTCATTCAGAAAAAGGTATTGTGAGATCCCGTGATCACACCGGAAACTCGAAATTCAAGTGCATGCGGAGCTGTGTGGCGAGAGACTGTGTTTGGATGGCTAGCTGTTCGGTTCATGTGTTTTGGCTGTTTGTGTTTGGTTTGGCTGTATTGTTTTGGCTGGTTGGTTAGTGTTGGTGGGTGACTGTTGTTGTTTGTCTGTGTGTTGGTCTGTGTGCTGTTTAAAAAAAAATGAAGACGACTGTTGTCTTAATTCCATGACTGGGGGCGAACATGGTGCTCCCAGAGCTGGTTGAGGAGGAGAAGGAGGAGGTCACCGACCCAGCCCCTGGACCTTCGGTGGTGGTGACCGGCTCCTCTGATGAGGAGCAAGTGACAGCCACAGGAGGTGCTGCCAGGTTTGTAAACTTTTTTTTTACTTTGAGGACAAGAAAGGCTCTATCCGTTAGACCGAGCTCACTTGCATGTGGGTGGGTGCGTGGGTGGTGGGCATCAGTCAGGCACAAACAGTGTGCATCAGCGGGTAGAAGTAGATGTCTGCCACAGAGAGACAGGGTGCTGTAGTGTCAGGGGCTCTTCCAGCAGTCAGGTATGAGCACAAGCAGCACCCCCACCCAAACATGTCCCTGCCAGCCATCCCTAGCAAGGGTCTCCATTCTCTAGTTGCCATCCCTACCTAGCACTCCCATAAGGGCAGGATTTGCACGTGCCAGCCAGGGTCTTTCCAGTTGCCATCCCTAGCATCACCTAGCACACCAAGGAGGACAGGATTTGCATGTGCCTGCAAGGGTCTTTCTAGTTGCCATCTCTAGTGCCCCCAGGAGGGCAGGATTTGCATGTGCCAGCCAGGGTCACCATTTCCTGTTGCCATCCCTAGCACCCCAAGGTGGGAGGACTAGAGGCATCCTCATAAATGCATGATATTACTTAGGTGTTGTTTACGTGTTCCTGTTTCAGGGAGGAATTGGATGCCAGCACTGGCACCATGCCATGCAGGACACCCAGGTGGAGGTCGTCAGTGCCACCCCCAGAAAGTTGGCGGACAAGGTCCAATGGCGGTGGTATAAGGAAAACGAATTCGCCGTCTGCACGGTAAGGCACAGGGGCTGGAACAACAAGGTATGCAATATGCATTGCCTTCTATGATCTGTTAGGAACTGAAGTCCCCTGGAAAGAGAGATTGGTCACCAACCCACTTGTGGAGACAGAATTCAGACAGGACTTGACACAGACCATTGGTCTGACACAGTATGGCACTTCTTATGTTCCTATTTTTTTATGCTCTTTAGATCTGCAAAAAAAGATTCTGGTGGCAGAGAGAGGAGACCACATCGTGGCTAATCGCCCATATTGAAAGGCTCCATGGCCAGATGGTGAGGAGGCAGGAGTACTCTGGCGTGGCTATGGAGGTGGAGCATCAGCATCAGAAGAAGGGGGAGTAGACAACCCAGAAGCAACGCCATGTAAGCCCTTCCCCCTCCTCCAGCCCCGATGTGGAGTCCCCCGGACACCGGGAGTCTGCTGCTGCAAAGGCTTTTCAGGCCGTAGTGGAGAGGCCTGGTCACCAGATGATTTCGGGCTTATGCTGCATGGAGAACTGCCTGGTGGAAAAGTCCCAGGCTCTCGAGGGGAAGAAGAAGCAGGTGCAGGCGTCCTCCCAGTATATCTCTGCTGAGATGGAGAGACTGGAACTCTACCACCAGGTGGTCTCCAGGTGGCATCAAGACGTGGAAGGGGCTGTGGAGTTCACACCCAAAATCAAGGGGATGAAAAAACTCTCTCTCACTATCCACCGGATAGTGCAGCACTGGAGAAAAACAGAAAAGAGCCCAAAAACTGTTCCCTGATTGTTGTATGAATGGCCACAAAATACAGTGTAAGATATATAACCAAAAACTTTAATATAGCTGAGAACAGCATGTATCAATTTGTGTATGTTTCCAGAACACACAATTACACATTAAATATAAAACTATTACAATTTTCCTTCTATTATACAAACAACAATGTAAAATAATTATCCTAAGAGTCGTCATGATTGACAAAGAGATTAACCAATTGCGAATGTGTCCAGACCAGACCACTCTATTGCTAAAAATCAAGTTGTTATAATGAAAAAACTGGATATGGTTGACATAAAAAATATACAATATATGTTTATGTGTCATCACAGAGATGCAATAGATACAGTTCAATGAATGCATACAATAAATTGATACAATAAATCCAGTTGATGAGTCCAAATACGTTTTCGGGATTCCTCCCCTTCTTCAGTGGACAATCAATAAAACCTACTTCCAGACCTATGTGGAGCCGCAAAACACCCTGCACAACCTCCTTGTGTGCAAATGTTGCCTCAAGCCCAATGCATAATTGATATAATTTTCCCCTATTGGCAAAAAAACAGGTAAGCTAAAGGCCATTGTTGTATCTGGTGCATTGCTTGCCCTTTTGTGCTGGGCCCCATGCTCCCCAGAGTGGTCTGCACACAGAAGGAGCTGCTGGCAATAAGGGTCATGCTGGTGCTGCTCATCGTGCTGCTGGTGCTGCTGCTACTGCTAGGGCTGGGGACAGGGATAGACCCAGATGGCTGGAAGGGGTCGCTGCTCCCACTCCCACCATCCACAGGGGCATCCTGCTGCATAGTCCACTCTGCCTGCCGAACCTTCTGCACCACCACAACCTTCCGAAGGCCATAGTCCGCTGTCTCACGTGCCATGCTGCCCTTGATCCTGGGGTCCAGCATGGTTGCCAGGATATATTCCTCCCGGCGCAGGAGTTCATCAAAGCGTGCCCTCAACCCCGCCTTCAGCTTCTGCACCATGTCAAGTGCCTCATCGGACATCTTCCTGCCCGCAGGACTACAATCTCGCCCCCCGAGAATCTCGTCCAGGATCCTGTGGAGACTATGGACCAGCGAGATCACCTAGCTGAGGGTGGTGGTGGAGCTGCTCATGGTCTCCATCACGGCCAGGACTGGTCTGAGGATGAAGACCATGGAGCGATAATCTCCCATTCCTCCCTGTTGTACCCTGGAGGTG
>QEPC01012054.1:133550-168807 GCA_003113815.1 Sphenodon punctatus | reverse complement strand
GAACAGTGACTAGCTCAGAAGGTGTTGGGAAGGGGGGAGGCAGATAATTAGTTTTGTTTCTTGCAAGCCTCTCCACCCCTGGTGCCTGGAAGTCTGCTCCTCAGTGACTGACACCTCCCTGTCAGGTTTGACCTTCCAGTGAACTTTTTTTGCCACCCGAACTCATCCGAACGTGATCCGAACTGACCGAACTGTTTGGCCATTTCGCCGTTCGGTGTTTGGTTTGTTCAGTATGTTTGCGTTCGGGTTCGGGTTCGAGTTCGGACGTCCAAACAGGCCGAGTTTGGGCTGAACTCCGAACAGCCGAACCGCGTTCGCCCATCCCTACTATTGACCCTAATGGATGTAAGAGGAAACTTGGGCTGTGAAAGTAGGAGGTGCTCCTTCACTATTAAAAACAAAAGACAGAGGGGCCTCCTCCCCCACCGAAGGAGTTTGTCATATCAAACACATTAAAAAAAATTGAATTCTGATCATATATGCTGCAAATTTCTGTTAAAACCTTTTTATATTGTATTTTATAAAAGTATAATTGAAACCGATCAGAGCAATGGCTTATGACATTTAACTTTTTATTTTCCTAAGATAATTCTCAATAGTATAAAAGCCGCTCTCATTGTTTCAAATATGTTTTGATAATTATTAATTAGTGTTATAGGCTCAGAGAGGTTTAGCTATGGCCTCTTTTACACAGACGCCGCAGCAGCGCTGACTGGTGTGGATGGGTGGGTGAGCACACCCAGCAAACACCCGGCGGCACCAAGCAGGGAGACAATTACATGGACAGCACTGCGGGGGTTGTGGGATGAAAAGGGAAGGAGCCAGCAAACACCCAGCAGCCAAACACCCACCCCAGGGAAGCACCCAGCAAACACCCGTGGAGGTATACAGACATCCAGAACCGGGAATGCCGGGGAAGCCCTGCCCAGCACAGCGACGGCACAACGTGGCTGACTGAGGGAAAATGAAGGCACACAACATGGACCCACCCCCAAGCCGCCATGACCCGCATGGGCGGGACAGGAGGGAGCAGGGATGACAACCGCTACAAAGGAGTCATCCCTCCCAGCCCCAGCACAGAGGCCAGACAGTCCGGCGTCATGGAGACACCACCACCCCCAGCCGAGCACCCCACACACAGCAGGCAACAGAAGCACAGAGGATGAGCACACAGCCCACATGGGGCAAGTGGGGGGACAGCACCCACACCACCCAGGCAAACGCGCAACACCCCCCAGAGGTGCCCGGACAAGGGGAGAGGTCAAACCAAAGCATGACACACACCCGGGAAAGGAACACAACAGACTTTATTAAAGGATCCAATGGCAACAGGGAACAACAGGGTGGTGCAGGGGAATGGGGCAACAGAAGGGTGGGTGAGCAATGGCAATGGCAGCAGCAGGGCCGAGGCAATCCCTTGTCAATAGGACCAGTGACCCTACACCCAGTGCTGGCGCTCGGCCTGGGCACGGCCGAGCTGGTGCAGCCGGTCCAGGATGTGCGGGAGGAGCTCCAACACCTCCCCCTGCTCCTGTGTTTGCTCTGCGATTATGGCTTGAACTGGATGGGACAGAGGGAGAGGAGGCAGACATCAGAGCCGTCCACGGGCCCCAGGGAACTGCACCCCACACACAGCCATATGGGGACAGAGCCCAGAAAATGAGCAACACACTCACAGATGGCATCAAACAGCTGCCCGGCCACTCGCATGTCCCATGCCACCTGCTCCAACTGGCAGATCATCCCTCCAAGCAACAGGATTGCCAGGAACATGATCACAGTAGCTGCAGGGGAGAGGGGACAGGGTTATGGGGAATGGCTGAACGAACAGGCCGGGGGGGGTAGAGGCAGCAAAAAAACAAGGAACACACCCCACGCGCAGCCAGCGAGCACCCTGACCAGCACCCCGGACCCCTGCACAATGGGGGGTTGGAGGGGCGAGACCCGGGGCCCACACACCCCCTACTCACGCTCAGCTGTCCAACGCATCTGTTGCTGCCACCCATCCATTGCCACAAATGCATATGGACAGCTGACAACAGGGGGCGACAGCACAGGGGAGGGGCAGGGCCAGGCCGGGACCACATCAACGGACAGGGGAGACCTGGGGGATGCCCTACTGACCAGCCTCCACCAATACCACCACAAGCACATGGCCAGGTGGTCCCAGCAAGCGGGGAAGCCCCCAGGGGAATGCAACCAGGTATCACCTCACAGCCCTGGTGACCACATGGGGGCAGGTTGGGCGCCAATGGGGAGGGGGCACCCAGGTGGCAACGGCGGCACAGAAGTAAGGCAGGAAAGAGCATCAGAGAAATGTAATTTATTGGCGATGGGGGAATGGGGTCCCCCAACCAAGGAGCTGCAGTGGATGGGGTGTAGGCAGACCCAGGGCCGTGCATGAGCAGCTAGCACCAATCGCTGCTCAGCTACCACAGACTGACACGGTACATAGCCAACCTAATGCAGCCGGACTGGTGTGGGTTGGTGAGGGCGGTGGATGTGCTAGGCTGGAGTACAGAACTGAGGACCAGTGAGCACAGTGTGCACCGACGTGCAACAGGGACACAGGAGGTATGGGGGCTGGGGGCACAGCCTGCAATAATGGGTGCTGCAACCCAGGTGGGCTTGGGGGGCTTCCAGGTGTGGGCATCTGAGGAACCATGCTGATGTGGGGGCAGTCCCCTCAGGCCACGACTGTGGTTCTGCATGTGCTGCTGCGCAGCCTCTTCAAGCAGATGCGCCGCCGCCTCCTGCCATGGCTCTGCAGCTCCCTCCCGGGATAATGGCGCCAGATGGAAGTGAACCTGCAGAGGGCAGCGAGGGTGTGATGGGTGCGGCGGACCACTGCTTGTCGGCATGCCATGCAATGCACCGCGCTGTCCCAGCACGCCTGCCTCTTCCAAGCCCGGTGGTCCCTGAACGTGTACGGGTGCCGTGTGACCCTTCCAACTTGGCGACAACACTGAACATGGTCCCACAGCAACGACTGGTGGGAGAACATGCTGGCCACATGGACAGATGAGGAATGGGCGGAGCACTTCCTGATGCCCCGCTCCCTCCTGACACGGTTAGGGGAGCTCCTGGACCACAAGCTACGGAGGCAGGAGACCAACATGAGCAACTTGCTGCTGCCAGGGATGCGACTGGCCATGGTGGTTTTGCGGATGGCCACCCCAGATTTGTGCAGGAGTGTGGGGGAGCCGTTCGGGGTGGGTAGTGCCACTGTGAGCAGGGTGCTCCATGATGTGTGCAACCTGATCGTGGAGCTCCTCCTCGAGTGGGTCATCCAGCTCCGTGATCCTGAGGAGGTGATACACAGTTTCGAGGAGCTGAGGTTTCCCCATTGCTTTAGGGCGATCGACAGCCCGCATACTGTATGCATCCCCATTCTATGCACGCATGTTTGATGGGGAGATCGACCCCAACCTGTATCGCGTGATTGAGGGCATTCCCATGTCCCCTGTGGTGATAGGGTACCCTGCCTACCCACTCAGCCCCTGGCTCATGAGGGCATATCCCGTGGCATGGAACCTCAACCACTGCCTGCTTAATGAACGCCTGTCATCAGCACACACCATGGAAGAGCGGAGCTTCAGGCAGCTGAAGATGCGCTAGCACCTGTTGATGAACAGGAGCCAATTTGACCTCGACCACACCCCCATCCTCGTCCTGGCAGAGTGCATCCTTCACAACGTGTGCAAGACTGGCTGTGTTGCCCTCGACAACCCACCACCTGTACAGCAGATGGGCCCTGTGCCCCTGTACCAACATGCTCAGGACAGAGCCTTCAGGTGGATCTCCAATGAGAACAGGGACACCCTCTGCCACCGCATCGCTGCCCAGGAAGTCGACAATGGGGCTGTGCCCCGGCCGCACCTCAGTCCATAACCCTTTACTCCCCATCAATAAACCTTGCTGTCAGCCATAGCACTGGATCCTGGCTATGTGCCTTGTGTGTGGGAACGGGGGTCCAGGGAACTGGTCCAGTAGGTGACCAGCGTGGTCGCATGCCTGGCACCTGTGCTCCGTACCTGTGCCCCCATTGCACATGCTGGTGCTGGCTGTGGGCTCAGTGGGCAGACTCCCATCCTCATTGCATGCCCCGGCATGTTATATGACCCTCGCCCTTCCCGTGCCCCCCTGTCAGCCCCCCCATCCCAGAACAGACAACATGAGATCGAGGTATGGTTTCACAGCATTTATTGGGGGAGAACTGTACAATGGGGTAGGGGTCAGTGTTTGGTGGGCCGCCCTTGTCTGCGCTTGGCTGCACCACCAGGGATCGCAGCCCTGCAGGCCCTTGCTGCCACCAAGCGCTGGGATCTGCGAGTGGATGGCCCAGGCTCCCTGTCACCCACCTGCTGCTCCACGCCGGCCTCCGGTGCAGGACCCTGCAGGGAACCACAAGCATGGAGTGAGCATGTATCATGTTCACCTTTCACCATCCCTGGCCAGTGCCTGGCCCACTGTGGTTGCCAGTAGCAGCCTTCATACCCCCCCACCCTCTCCCAGCCCTTAGTAGGATACCGCCCCCCCACCTCAGGGGCCAGGGGTGCAACAGCTGAACCTGAGGCAGTGGGGCAGTGAGCACAGGTGGCTTTTGCTCCTGGGTTGCCAGGTTTGTGGGTGGCAGCGGCGGTTCCCAGGGGTGGGGTGGGGTGTGCACTTTGGGGGGGACCCAGGATGGGTGCGGGCTGGAAGGGTGGCCCTACTGGCAGGTCGTGTGCTCCTATGTGGGGAGGGGGCCCCTGTTGGTACAGGCCTGGGAAGGGATGCTGCTGGGGGTACCAGGGTTGCCCAAAGTGCAGGGGGGGCACCTGCACCAGTGGGTGGGTGCCGTGGTGCATTTTGGGTCCCATCCCCCCATCTGCAGCCTAGCATCCCCTGTCACCGTGGGGGTTATGCCGGAGGGCCAACACCGCCTCCTCCATGAGGTCGATGACCCATGCAGCCTGACCCTCCAGCATTTATTTATTTATTTATTTTTCCAAATTTATACCCCGCCCCCTCCTGCAACGCAGCTCGGGGCGGCTTCCAACAATCCACAATAAAACAATAAAATTCTTTTTAAAATATAAAATATAAAATATACCATATAAAAACAGGGCTAGAAAATAACAAATAAATAAATGGGTGGGGGACTAAAATCATCCCCCCCCCCCCCTCCCTCCCAAAGGCCTGGGCAAACAGCCAGGTCTTACAGTTCCGCCGAAATGTCAAAAGGCTTGGGGCCAGGCGAGCTTCCTCCGGAAGGGAGTTCCACAGCCGCGGCCCTACCACCGAGAATGCCCGCTCCATCGTGGCCCCCCGCTTAACACGGGGGACCTCCAGGAGGGCACCCCCGGCAGACCGCAGGAGTCGTTCCGGGGCGCGAAGGGCGAGGCGGTCCCTAAGGTAAGAGGGGCCAAGGCCGTATAGGGCTTTATAGATCATTACTAGGACCTTGAACTTGGCCCGGCACACTATCGGCAGCCAGTGCAGCGCTCGGAGCACCGGTGTAATGTGCTCCCGGCGACCCGTCCCCGTAAGAAGACGGGCCGCCGCATTCTGCACCAGCTGCAGCCTCCGGGCCAAGAACAAGGGAAGCCCCACGTAGAGCGCGTTACAGTAGTCGAGCCGCGAGGTGACGAAGGCATGGATGAGGGAGGCCAGGTCCGGGCCAGAGACATACGGACGCAGCCTACGTACCAGATAAAGCTGGCGGAAGGCAGCCTTAGCGACTGCCTCCACCTGCCGCTCCAGCCGCAGGTCTGCGTCCAATATGACCCCCAGACTCCGGACCTGCTGAGCTACAGGGGGGCAAACCCCCCCAATCAGGGGGGCCACCACCCCCTTCGCCCTCCCCACCACCATCACCTCCGTCTTATCTGGGTTGAGCTTCAGTCTGCTCCGCCGCATCCAATCCGCCACGGCCTCCAAACATTGGGATAGCACCGAGACAGCAGGGTCTGGGTCGGTAGAAAACGAGAGGTACAGCTGAGTATCATCAGCATACTGGTGACATCGCACCCCGAACCCTCTCACGACCTCCCCCAAGGGCTGCATATAGATGTTAAATAATAATGGAGACAAGATCGATCCCTGCGGAACGCCACACGGTAAGGCGCGGGGGCTCGATGTTTCCTCCCCCAACACCACCCGCTGGCTCCTCCCCGAGAGGAATGAACGGAACCATTCAAGAACAGTCCCGTCCAGACCCCCCCGGTCACGCAGTCGTCTCAACAGCAGCCCATGGTCCACGGTGTCAAAAGCGGCCGAGAGATCGAGCAGGATGAGAAATGTCGAACATCCCGCATCCATCTCCCGGCGGAGGTCGTCCACCAAGGCCACCAACGCCGTCTCGGTGCCATAGCCGGGGCGGAACCCAGATTGAAAAGGGTCAAGGAGCCCGATATTATCTAGATGACCCTGGAGCTGGAGCGCCACTGCCCGCTCAATAACCTTCCCTAAAAAGGGAAGGTTAGAGACAGGTCGGTAGCTGGCGAGCGCGTCTACGTCCAACGATGGTTTTTTCAGCAGGGGGCGCACCACAGCCTCTTTTAAGCAAGGCGACAACCTCCCCTGCCGAAGGGACGCATTCACCACCCTCGCCAGCACCGTCCCCAACGTCTCCCCGGAAGCTTTTATTAACCAGGACGGGCACGGATCTAGTTGACAACACGTGGCCCTCACAGACCCCAGGACATCCACCACATCGGCCGGCGTCACTTCCTGAAACTCACCCCATAAAGATGGACCAGACGGACCCTCCGCCCCCCCGCGCTCTTCCCCTACTGCTATCAACCCAGCGTCGAAATCGGCCTGAATCCGAGCAATCTTGTCTGCGAAGTAGATGACAAACTCCTCACAGCGGGCCCGGGACAAGTCCCCATCCAGGCGGAGGGAGGCCGGACTAACCAGCCCCCGCACCACCCGAAACAGCTCCGCTGGACGCGACTTCGCAGACGCTATGAGGACGGCGAGGAATTCCTTCCTCGCCGTCCTCACAGCCTCCACATAGGACCGCAAATGGGCCCTATGGAGAAGACGATCGGAGACAGACCGAGTCCGACGCCAGCGTCGCTCTAGCCTCCTGCCCACACGCTTCATACACCGCAGCCCCTCAGTAAACCAAGGGGTCCTGCGGTGACGAGACCGAGGCAGAAGGCGCCTCGGAGCCACCCTGTCAATGGCCTCCTCCAGCAAGATGTTCCAATGCCGGACCAGCTCATCCACAGAGTGACCGTCCACATCCAGGGTAAGCTCCCTCAGGACCTCCTGGAACCGCTGGGGTTCCATCAGCCTCCGAGGGCGGACCATCCTAACTGGTCCCTTCCCCTTCTGGAGGGGGCGCGCTAAAAGACCGGCCTGAAGGAGGTAATGGTCCGTCCACGACAAGGGCACCGCTGTCACCTCCCCCACAACCGGACCCCCCGCCTCAAGGCCAGAGCCGAAGATCAGGTCGAGGATATGTCCCCCCACGTGGGTCGGGCAGATCACCTCCTGGGACAAGTTCATAGTTGCCATGGCGGCCATGAACTCCCGCTCCGCCCCAACAAGGCCGGCATCGGCGTGGACGTTGAAGTCCCCCAGAACCAAAGTCCTGGGGGAGCCCAACACCACCTCCGAGGCCAGCTCCGCTAGAGCGGCAAGGGATGCCGCCGGGCATGAAGGGGCCCGGTACACCAGCAGCACCCCTAGCTTGCCCCCAGCCAAATCGATCACCACGTGCAGAGCCTCTACACCCACAATCTCCGGCACTGGATACCTCCTAACAGGCCAGTCTTCCCTAAAAACAATAGCTACGCCTCCTCCCCGGCCACTCATGCGGGGCTGATGCTGCACGGCATACCCAGCTGGAACCAGATCCGCCAAAGTTGGACCGGCCAGATCATCCAGCCAGGTCTCCGTGATGCATGCGAGGTCCACGGCCCCATCCACGATCAAATCGTGGATAATCGGGGCCTTGTTGACCACGGACCTCGCATTCATCAGCACCAGCCCCCCACGCGCGGACCCTGGACCCGGCACCTCCCTCCCCCTTAGTGGGGGGGTGATGACCTCCACCTCCCTCAGGCACCGTGGACCCCTAGGGGCCCGTGCCTTCCCACCCCATGGACCATACCGTCCGCGCCCCATCACGACCCCAATGGCCATGCCCTCCCCTCCACCTCTGCTCTGTTGAGCCACTGGTCACGGTGGAGGGTGGCAGCCTGGCAGCCTGGCACCTGTCCTAGAGGTGCTCAGTGTGGGACTGGGCCATCATGGCTGCAAGGATCTCCTGGTCCCTTTCTCCCTCCCCTCCCCTCTTAACAGCTCCCTGGAGAGCTCTTCCTCCTGGGAGTGCACTTCAGATTACCTGGATTCCTCCAGCAGCTCCCTGTCAAGGTCCAGCCTCGACCGCCAGTTTCTGTACCGCATCTCCCGGTTCCTCCCTGCACTTCCAGTGGCTGCACTCCTCACACAAGCGGGTCGCTGTTCTGTGAGGGAGAGGGAGGATCCCATGTTAGTAGGCCCAGTCAGTGCGCCCCACTGCCCCTACCCTCGGTTCCCATGGTGCTCGTGCTGTACTGGGCCATCTGCACCATCCTCCCTTCCCTACACCCCCAGAGCTGCTGGCACCCTGAAACCATAACCCCCCTCTGGCCCCGTGGCCGGATGGGCCTACACTTTGAAGCACCTCACCGGGTGGCTGGGGCGAAGCTGGGTCCGCCTCATCTGCTTCCTTGTCCGCAACCTCCACCTCCTGCACCACCAGACACTTGCGCTGCAGTAGACATGGCACCCCATTACTGTGTCCCAGAGCCCAAGCCCTGGTTCTGGTCACTGCGGGCCTGCCCGGGGCCTCCTCCACCCCAGCCCGCTGCGCAAGCCATACCTGTGTCCTGTTCCTACACCTCCTGTGGGATAGGGCCCTCCCTCCCACTTCATGGCTGGCCTCGCCAGGGACATCATCCCCCCCACCCAGCTCCGTGGGTTTTTTCAGGGTGGGCTGTGTGGTGGCCCTCCATCTTCCCCTGGCGAAGGCACTGCCACGTGTGCGGGAGGCCACTATGTCCCATCCATGTAGAAGAAGTTGTTCAGCTCCTCCTGGAACTTGGCTGTGTGCATGGCACGGCCTGACTTGTTGTCCTTGATATAGTTGTATCCGGACCTCAAGTCCTTTGTCTGCTGCATGCACTGGGTTATTTCCCTACTGTACCCCTGCTGCTGCATCTCCTGGGCAATGGCTTCATAGACCTGTCTGGTCTTGTAGCTGCACACCAGGTCGTGCTGTACCCTTTCAGACCCCCACACGCGTATGAAGTCCCATATCTCCTGCCTGGACCAGGGCTCCCCCTTTTGGGACCCGCGTGTGGGGGGACTTCTCGAGTGGAAGCAAGGGGCCCGCCTGGTGGATGTGATGGCTGTGGTAGTGGCCATCTCCTGTGGGGAGTAGTTCTTGAGGTTACTCTCCATCCCACTGCCCCGCTCCATGCCCCCATGGGGCTCCTGTCCCCTTTGCCCCCTGGGTTGGCCCTCCACTTATCTGGCTGTCGGGGGGCCCTCTTCAGCCATCTCCATGGTGGTGCAACGCACCATCATCTGGGTGCTCTCCTGGGGGGATGGGGACATGGATTAGGTCACTGCCGCCTGCCCTGTGTTCCCTTGGGCATGGTGCTGGGGCTGGGGGTAGGCCCTCCCTTCCAGGGTTGGTGGGAGTGCCCTTGGGCTAACCTCACTGTTGCTGCTGCTGCTCCTCTGGACGTGCCCTGTGGCTTGGGGGGGCTGGGGTTCCTCGGCCACTGTGTGCCTTCGGCCTTGTGCTGGGATATGTGTGGTGCGGTTTGCCTTGCTGCGTTCCCCCCGGACTGGCTAGTTGGTACCCCCTCCCCCCGGACCAGCTAGTTGGTACCCCCTCCCAACTGGACCAGCTAGCCAGGACACCCTCCCCCCCTGGACCGGCTAGCCAGGACCCCCTCCCCCCTGGGCGTCCCTTGGTCCCCGTGCTCACCCGGCCTCACCCCGCACGTGCTGTGGTGCTGGCTCCCTTTGTTTTATCGGCAGCTTTCCTCCCGGCCATCATGGGAGCCAGTGCACCCCTGTCATGTGTCTGCTCTCCTTTACGGGCTCCCAACTGGATGCCTGGAATCCCCCCGGTGGGCTTGTCTGCGTGTTGGCACATGCATGACCCTTTGTGCCGGCGCACTGAGGTCCCACCGGTCCCGTCCACGTTGGTGTTGGTATTTTCAGTTTTTCACAGACACTCGGGTGTTGGACACCCATCTCCACCCACGGAGGGTGCCGGCTCCCTCCTGGCTGCTCCATGGGTGTTGGCGGGTGGGTTAGACATGCGCACCCACCCACTTGTGCTCTTCTACATGGACGCTCTCCCACCCATCCGATGGGTGTTTCCGGGTGTTTGAGGGTAGGTGGTGTCCGTGTAAAAGTAAACTATGTACCACATTTATAAAGAAGAATAAATCAGGGATAGAATTGTAAACTGCACAAAGATTACCTAATGCTTGTAATGCGTTTCAGATATTTTTAGCTATTAACTTCGATAATTTGATGGATTAAATTGAGATATGCACATTATATGAAATTGACCTTATAAAGGCTGTTTTTTTAAGGAATGGGTTTTAGTAAGTAGAACACATCAAAAAATATTTATGTGAATTTTTTAAAGAAACTGATTTTAAAAATAAAATCAGTTTTTTTGCAGAAACTTTAATTCTACATAGTTTTTTGTGTGGTAAGCTTGTTCAATGTTTTAACACTTGGGGATTTTTGACATTTTTGAACATTTCGGAATGATGATGATTTTCTGTTTTATATGCAAATATTTTTACAAACCAAACCCTGGAAAGTTCAGATTTAGACTGACAAAAGAAGCCTGTGTTCTGAATATGAAATATTCAAAATTACAGTCAACCCCTTTTTAGTTTTTGAAACTTTTAGAATGTTAATGCTGCGGATACATCTACCTATAGGTGATGATTCCAAATGACAGAAATCACTGGTTGTCATGGGAAAATATTACGTTTAGATTATGTGACTTTTCCTCAAATTGAATTTTTCTTTAATGAGTCTGTACTGGAGTTGTAGATAGTTACTGTCCCCTAGGTCTGGAACAAGTAGCTAAATTGCCGATTGTGAGCAATTTTTACATATCAGGATCTAGGATTGATTTCCCAAACATTTCCTGATACCGATGTAATTTCTCGATTCTTGCAACACCACAAGATTCTATCCTGATTTACTGACTTCCTGCTTCCCATTTACCACATACAGTTCATTTACTGCTTACCACATTGTTGAAGGTACTATTTTACTTCCAGGTTTGTTGTTTCTGCATATCTGAGCCAATCACTGTGCAAATATCAAACTTCTTCACCTCCTAACTCCAGTGCCTCCAATTAGAATTGTCACTCAATGTTGTTCCCTTTACTTTCACCAATCTGCAACTGGATTTCAGATTAGTAAAGAAATCTGTGTACCAGGCAATGAGTGACAAAGAAGTACAAGTGACAATAGAGTGCAAGAAAAGTGGCATTATTGGTTATTACCTCTCAGGATTTGAAATGGACAGCAAAGTAGTAAATGGCAAAACGGTAAACAGGATTCTAGTAAACTAAAAGTCAGTAAACAGAGAAATTAAATGTTGGTCAAGACATTGGGTGTTTTTACACACACATTTCTCCTGCATATTTGCTGTTACATCCTGAACTTTCTGTTTGTCTAAATCACTCACTCAGAACTTAAAGATCTGGCTCTTTGAATTTCTGCATAGACTTTCCCCAGAACGTTTGTGTGTAAAACGTTCTCCTGATAAATTGCTTTACTCCAGGCAGCTGTGGTCACTTGGTTTCCATGGCAGCTCCTCACATCTACAGCTGCAGTTACTTTAGGCTGCCACAAGGCAGTGTGTGAGCATGAAGAATGCATCCAGAACTTACTTGTGGACTTGTAAACTCAGAAGATTGAAAGATCAGCACTTTAAAGTGTGTGTAAAAATACCAAGTACCAAGAGATTCTCGATTTAACTGAGATGGTATTGGGAACTGAGATTTCAACAAGATTTTCTGTTTTGACAAAATTTTGTTTCAACCCTACTGTCCACCTTAAACCTGAGTGGTATAATATGCCTTTAAATCAGTTTAGTCCAAATAATATAATCTAAAAACAATTTAATACTCCCTGCCAGTTTGACCAATGTGATGTTGCTTCTGATCTCATTTGCTTTCCATGTAGTTTCTCTCACTATCTACTTTGAATGCTATGCCACTTGTGGTTTTATTATTTCATTAGCCTCCTAGTTTTAGAGCTTTCTTTAGTTCTCACAAAGTAAACTTTCCTTATGGATCTTCCCCTCTCTTCATGTTATTACTAGGTCACTTTATGACAAATATCTCTTCCTGAACATAGAAAATCTATATAGGTCAATCCTATTGCTTTCCTATAGGTTCTTCTATTTTTTTTTGTTACTCTGACTGACCAATGTAACCACTCTGGTCAGTGGCCACAATCCAAACCCCAGCCCCCTCAGCACAATGTTCTGTTAATGGGGGAGGAGGGGGTGCAACTCCCACATGGGATCCCTGCACCTGTGCGTATGTGCACGCCATGTGCCAGGCATGAGATTGACTCCATTGTCAGAAACTCAGTCTTGAACTGGCATCTTTGAGACTTTGGGGTAGTGATCAGCTCTATAGCACTACCACTGAACTTTGCTATCAGCCCGGCATCTGTTTTGTAGGCCCTGGGATCTAGCACTGTTGTCACACACATCCTGGCCTTCTGATGGGTCCCTTGCTGGAATATAAGGTGGTCTCGTTTCTACAGGAAGATGGGTGGAACATTTTCATTTTATGTCCCTGCTTGATTCTGTCTTACACCTTAGGCAACTCTGTTCATCCTTCCCTGTTCTTTTCTCATTCCTGTTCCTGAGTCTGTTACCCATTCCTGCTCCTGATAGCCCTGCCCTGAACCCATACACACTTCTGATTTGCTGGACCTGATTTCACCTTGGCTGCCCCAGCCCAAATCCTGACTCCACTCTCAACCCTGATCCTGACATCTTCCGAAGTCTGGAACTCTCTTGCCCATACATCCAGAAGATTTACTGTGACAGAATTCTATTGCTAATATTTATATTTATTTATTTATTTAACTTCTATACCACTCCCTCCAGCCTTACGGCAGCTCGGGACAGCTCACAAAATATTTAAAACCAATATATTAAAAATACATGGAAGGGTTACTAAAACAATAAAAACAACAGCAAAAATAGGCCGCTCCTGCTGCTCCTGCCGCTGCTCCCGTTGCCGGGGGGACCATCTCGCCACCTAGAGAAGGAAGGTGAACAGGTGAGGGGGATCGGGACTGGTTTCTAACCCCCCTGCCCCACCCCCCTTACGCTGGCCACCGGAAGTGCCAGGGGGCACTTAAGGAACAGGCTGGCAGTCGCGAGCCAAAGGGCCGTGGCCAAAGGGTGCGGCCCTTTGGGGCCCTTCGGGGTCTGGAGGGGAGGAGGGGGAGAACCCTTGTCAGGAGAAAGAGATAACGGGGGCTAGGATACAAGGTTGGGGAGGAAAATTGTATTGGGGTTTGTGGTTTTGTATCAGTGGGGGAGAAGCGGCAGGTGGCAGTTGCTTTTTGTGGGAATGAGAATAGGGGAGTTATGGAGAGGGATGGGAGGATGTGGATGGAAGAGGATGGGGGGGAGTTGTGTGTTGGTGGGGTGCCTTGGGTGGGCTTGGGGAAGAGGATAGGATATGGAGAGGAGTGGGAGGAGTGGGAGGAGTTAATTACGATTGCCGACGTAGGTTTGGTGGGGCCACCTCCTCCTGGTGAGAGGAGGATGGAGGTGGTCAGGTTTCCCTTGGTGACAGCAGGGGATGACTTGGTTGTTGGTGGGACCTACCCCGTTTTTGTGGGGGAGGTTATAGAGTGGGATGTTGGCTAAGGTCTAAGGGAATGTGGTTGTGGAAACTGTATTATATGGAAATTGTATTGTATTGCTGCTTTTGTTATATTATGCGTAAATTGTACATTATGTTAGATATTTGTGGATGTTGTTCCTTGGGCCCCTGTGTGGAAAACCCAGGACATATGTATATTTTGTGAACCGCCTCAAGTCCTATGGGAGAGAGGCGGGGTATAAATTAAAATGGAAAAAATGGAAATGGAAATGAAGTCTGCTCCGCCTCATCCAGTCACTGACTGCTAGAAAGCACTGGGAAATCACCGAGACTGCAGGACCCGGGTTCATAAAAAAAGAGAGGTAAAATTGGGTGTCATCAGCGTACTGGTGGCAATGCACACCAAACCATCTCACCCAGAGGTTGAATATGGATATTAAATAAAAGTGGAGACAGAATCAAACCTTGCAGTATGCCACAAACAAGGTCCCAGGGGCCAGATGTTTCTTTCCCCAGCACCACCCGCTGGCTTCTTCCTGAGAGGAATGACCTTGAGATATGTTCAGAGAGACCCTCAAAAGGCTTGTTTTGGAGGGCAGGTTTTGAGTAGACATCAAACCTAAATAAATGTTTTTCTCTCCAATTTAATTATAGAACCACAGTTGAAAACCTAAAGACAAGAGTGACAAGGGTAATCGCAGGGGAGGAATTTAGTTATGAGGACAGATACTAATATATATGTGTACAGAAGAAAATAAGCATCAGATTAGAGCTGCAACCAGATACCTAGCCTGTTGGGCACTGCATTGAATTTGGGGTGCCCGATTCTCCACAATTGCATTTGTGCACCCAATGGGTTTCCTGACTCCTCAGACCTTGGGCTGACTTACATCTCTGGCCAGGCTGATGCTCATCTGGTTTGGACTCCTGGCTGCTCCCAGCTTCTTTCCAGCCCATGCACTGCTCAGCTAAGTGGGGAACTTCCCTGCTTAGTTTTGTCTGAGCAGGAGGGAGCAAGGAGGTCTCTTCATTCATTCATTTCATTTCATTTATTAGATTTCTATACCGCCCCATCCTGCACAGCAGCTCGGGGCGGTTTACAACAATAAAAACATTTAAAAATTTAAAATACAACCATAAAACAAATCAATAAAGCTGGTGGTATATAAAAATAAATAAAACAGGTGGGGGATTAAAAATCACCCCCCCCCTCCCTCCCAAAGGCCTGGGCAAACAGCCAGGTCTTACAGTTCCGCCGAAAGGTCAAAAGGCTTGGGGCCAGGCGAGCTTCCTCCGGAAGGGAGTTCCACAGCCGCGGCCCTACCACCGAGAATGCCCGCTCCATCGTGGCCCCCCGCTTAACACGGGGGACCTCCAGGAGGGCACCCCCGGCAGACCGCAGGAGTCGTTCCGGGGCGCGAAGGGCGAGGCGGTCCCTAAGGTAAGAGGGGCCAAGGCCGTATAGGGCTTTATAGATCATTACTAGGACCTTGAACCTGGCCCGGCACACTATCGGCAGCCAGTGCAGCGCTCGGAGCACCGGTGTAATGTGCTCCCGGCGACCCGTCCCCGTAAGAAGACGGGCCGCCGCATTCTGCACCAGCTGCAGCCTCCGGGCCAGGAACAAGGGAAGCCCCACGTAGAGCGCGTTACAGTAGTCGAGTCGCAAAGAGGCCACTTCCCATCTACATGTGCTCTCCTAATGAGTCCCCATTCCCAGGCAGACTCAAATGGGGGAACATGTGCTCCCCTGATATGGGTACCCCAGGAACTGGGGATACATTAGAGGGGTGCATACAGATGGGAAGTGGCCTCTTTGCCTGCTCCCCCCCCCATTAGTTCCCTGCTTAGCTGAGTGGTACGTGGGCCAGGGAGAAGGAGGGAGCAACCAGAAGTCCTCCAGACCAGAGGAGCAGCAGCCTGGCTGGGTGCATCAGCCTATGATCCAGGGAGCCATGGGTGCCAGGACTGGTGTCCTTGGGTGTCGTCCCAGGGCACCCCAGTAATACCCACATTTTGGGGCACTGGGTACCTGATGGGGGGCAGGTACCTTGTTGGGTGCCTGATGCGGGTGCCTCAAAATGCAAATATTATCTGCAGGTGCTAAAGTGCTACTCGCTGCAGCTCTACAGAAGATTTACAAGGATACTTTTAGCACTGGTTGATGAACATTACACTTCATGATGTGCTTCAGCTTGGGAAAGCACACTTTCCTATGTTGTGAACACACTATTCATTGCCTGTGTAACCCGTTCTTGTGAACATGTAGTATACTGAATGCATTAAAAGTGCATTCTCCAAGCTATTTAGAAACATATTATTTCTCTGTTTAATGCACTTTGTCTTATAAGAGCAGATCAGAAAGGCATAATGTAAGCAGTGAGCATAGGTTTATGGCAAGAAGGAATCTAATGTCCTACTTTTTATTGTTATAGAGATCACCCCCCCATGAGACTTGTTTGAATGATAACTGTGTCACAACTTCAATTTTGATGAACCAAAATGTTTTTCCATAACAAAAGGCCCCTGTAAATATATAACCTTTTTAAAGTAACTTATGTTTTAGACCCGTAATTTATTGACCTTGTACTATGCCTTCAATTACAAAAGCAAAGTTTATATAATGTAGATAAGGTCAGATATAGTTATGTTTTGCAGATGAGCATAAATGAGCTACATGAGGCATAAATTGGAATTATGGAGAAACAGATTGGGAACAGATGTTACAAATCCTTTTTTTCATTCAGAGAATGGCAACATGTGGAATGAGCTAATGGGCTGGGATGATAAAGTGAATGCACTGGTTAAGTACATGTCATGCTTGAGGGGAAACAGAGTCCTAAAATGTGCAAGACCTTTGGTGTATCAAGTCATTTTTACTTAACTCCTACAGTATTTTAGTCAGTTCAGCTTAATTGTCTACATATGTGATCTGTTTTTAAATAGGACCAAAATCAGAATCATAAGGCATTCACTAATTTTCAACAAATGTATAAATAGAATGAGAAATTTTGAATTATATTAAGAATATAGGCTGGGAAATGAAACCCAGGCAGACCTCACAACTGATTTTATATTTCCTTTTCATATGCCAGTTTCTTTGAATGAAAGTAATACTTTCATTGAAGTTAAGAAAAAACAACACATCTTTAAACGGTGCTGAATTTTAAACATGGGTATCTCTGAACAATATAACTGGCTAACTACAGATTTAAGGTTAATTAACTTTGCAGCAGTTGGATTAAATTAAGAAGTGCAGTCTTAATGTGTTTTGTCATCTAAAGATCTGCTTTGTACAACACAAAGAAGTAACTGTGCTGTAATGTCGGCACTTTTATATTGCTTGGTTTAATCTAGGTTTCCAAATAAGTCATATCTGCCATTTATAATGGCTAAAACTAGCTATTTTGAACAGCAGCCAATAACCATTTAAAAAGAACAACAACACAGTGATCTTTGCTTCCTTCCTTTATTTATTTATTTTTCAATTTAAAGGGGGGAAATTATATATAAAGTGATTTTAGTTCAATTAGCTGGACAAGATAGTGATTTCATCCCAATTAACAAATGCTATTATCAAGCTCTTATAGTAAAAAGCCAAACATTTATTATAATGTCTTATTCTGGTTTAACTGGAATATTACAGAGATGTAACAATACACAATGTTACAGGAGATAGAGCTTCACTTTTTAAAAGTGACTTCCTTATGGGTTCATTTCCAGTAATGATCCAATTTAGCTGGGCACTTTTATTGTAAGTGCATCTAAGGAACATTTGTTGAGAAAGCAATGTCACAGACAAACACACATGTAGTAAATTAAACAACCATTTTAAATTAAAAAAACAAGAACACGTAAATGCCAAGTTTCTGGATATTAGGATTCATATTATGAATTTACTTCTGAAGTCACTACAGAATGCTCTCAATTATACACTGCAGAATGCTCCCAGTTATGGGTCTCAAATCACTTTACAAAGATATTGGGTGTTAACAGATGTGACGGTGGCCCATGGTGGCACTCTTTGGCCCACTGTGGCCTGGGACCAACTGGGACGTATGTTCACGTGCCACCAGATGTGGGCCCGCTTCTGCCCCAGGACAGGAAGTTAGCTGGCTCAGGATGTGCCCTGCACCCGATCCTAGCCACCTATCCTGGGACAAGGTCCACCCACATAGGCCAACGTGGGTCATGGTGCACCAGCATGTTTGTTGATCCCTGCCATCCCTGCTGTGGGGTGGGTGCTGTCGGCCAGTCCCATGGGTGGCCATCATGGCTATCAATTATTGTAGGGGGCTGGGCTCTAGGAGTGGTGCAGGGGCAGCTGCCTGCCTGCTTGTTGAGCTCCTTGCCCTAACTGAGGCACACAAGCCATTCTCTCCATCCCCAGCTCACCAGATGCCACTGCCACTGTCCCGCCACTACCACCGCTGCTGCCACCACCGGACCTTCTGCTGCCTTCCAGAGCCATGCTGCCTGGCCCCCCAGAGGTACCAACTCCCCCAGTTGGAGGAGGGGCCAGGGTGCATGGCTGGGGCTTCCGGGTCCGGCGTGGCCAAAAGCGGCCTGCTGTCTGGCAGGTGCCACAGGCACTGCGCCTAAGGGCCGCACACAAAGGCCTTTAGGCATGGCCCTTAGTGGGATCGAGGATATCAGGGGTGGGAGGCTTTTATTTGTGTTTTTAGTTTTGTGTTTTTAAGCGGTTTGGGGGGGTGAGGCATGTGTTTTATGAGGGTGGGGGGCAAGGGGATTGGGTTAGGGAGGAAAGGGCTAACCCGAGAGGATGGGGGATGGCTCTTGGGGAAGATGGGTGAAGTCTCCCCATGAGAGGGAGGGACACTGCCCAAATGATAGGGAGGGTGGACTCCCTGTGAGAGAAGGAGGATGGGGGTATGGGGGAACAGGAGGGGGGTGGGTCTTGCCTCCTGGTGAGATGGGGGGCATTGCCTGAATGACGGGAGGGAGGACTCCCTGTGAGAGAGGGAGACCCAGGGAGAGGTGACCTCATCAAGCTATGGAACACCTTGCTGATGGAGGCTATTGATCGGACGGTTCCCAGTTCTGGTTTTGTTAAAAGCCAGGTTGGTGGCAAATAAGGTAACAACGGTCCACGAGGTAATCCTGAACTATGCCGCCGATCTCGCGTGCATTACAGAAACCTGGCTGGNGGGGGGTCTCCCTTGCAGCCTGGGTAGGACAGACAGGGGGTGGGGGGAAGCTGGGGGTGAGGTGGGCATGGCTATTGGTGTCGTGACAGGTCAGGAGAGATATGGTCTTAGGTGGAGAGCAGTAGAAGTGGTGAGGCAGGAGAGGTGCCTAGTGCATGTCCCACTTAACCCTCCACCAGCAGGCAAGCAGGTGGAATTTGGTCAGGGGGCCCCCGGCCCAGTTCTGGTTTTGTTAAAAGCCAGGTTGGTGGCAAATAAGGTAACAACGGTCCACGAGGTAATCCTGAACTATGCCGCCGATCTCGCGTGCATTACAGAAACCTGGCTGGACAATTAATCGGGGCCTATCCTGGCTGATCTTGCTCTGGATTCGTATTCCGTACAACACCACCCATGGTCGGAAGGATAGGTGGGGCGGTGTAGCTGTGATTTTTAAAGAGGGGTTATCTGTGAGGAGGTATCCAGTGCAATCTATGGTAGGCATTGAAGGTCTCCATCTTGTGTTTGATTTGGTGGGTGACAGTTTGGGAGTGTTGCTGGTATACCGTGCACCTACCAGTATGGCAGCCTCCCTGCATGCTCTGGCGGAGGCTGTGTTGGAGGTTGTGTTGCGGTCCCCAAAGACGATAGTCTTGGGGGACCTCACCATTCACACCAACACAGTTCTCAGGGGAGCTGAGCATGAGTTCATGGCCACCATGGCAACAATGGGCCTGTCCCAGAGGGTCATCGGCCCAACGCATCTTGGAGGGCATACCTTGGACCTCATGTTTGCATTGGCCTTGAGGCAGGTGCTCCATTAATGGGGGAGATATCAGCAGTGCCTTGTCATGAACGGATCATTACCTTCTTCAGACCTCCCTTCTAGCACATGTCTGCCCCTGGAAGGGTGTGGAACCTATTAGGATAGTCCTCCCCCGGATGCTGTTGGACCCAGTGTGGTTTCTAGGTGCTTTGGGGAACTACCCTATGACCTCAATTACTGTCTCATCGATGACCTCGTCAAGCTATGGAACACCTTGCTGACGGAGGCCATTGATCAAACAACTCCTAGGTGTCCGTTGCCCAGGCAGAGGCTTCTCAGACCTCCTTGGTTCTCCGAGGAGCTGCAGATGCTGAAGCAAGAGGGGCGACGGTTGGAGCGATGGTGGTGTCGTTCTCGTGCTGAAGCTGACAGATTGCGACATAGAGCTAGTTCACGAGCCTATGCCATGGCTATGCAGACAGCAAAGAGGGAGTTCTTTACTGCCCTCATAGAGTCTGCAAAATCTCGGCCGGTGGAGCTGTTCTGGGTTGTGCGGGGGCTTGTCAGTCCAGTCTCCCTCAGCCCTGGCGTTGAGTCATCATCTGCCCGCTTTGACCTTTTTGAGGATTACTTTGCAGATAAAATCACTCAGATTCACTAAGACCTCTATTCCACACTTAATACAGTGGAGGATGTAGAGGTTGTAGAAACACCAGCTTGTCCAATTTTGTGGGATCACTTTCAGTCGGTGGCACCCGCTGACATGGTGGATGTGCTTGGGGCGGTTCAAGCCACTTCTTGTGAATTAGATCCATGCCCATCATCGCTAGTTAAGAGCTGTCAGGAGACAATGGGGCCATTGCTGGCCAGGGTGGTCAATGCTTCCCTGCGGGACGGTAGAGTACCATGCTGCCTCAAGTAGGCAATGGTGCGGTCTCTGCTCAAGAAACCATCGCTTGATGCTGACTCCCCTGCCAGCTACCGGCCTGTGTCTGACCTTCCCTTTTGGGGGAAGGTTATTGAACAGGTAGTGGCTCATCAGCTCCAGGGGCATCTTGACCGCATCAGTTATCTTGATCCTTCTCAGTCTGGCTTTCATCCAGGTCATGGCACTGAGACAGCACTTGTGGCTTTGGTAGATGATTTGCACCGTGAAAAGGACTGGGGTTGCTCGACCCTCTTGGTCCTGTTAGATCTCTTGGCTGCATTTGATACTGTTGACCATGAGATGTTGGTGACGCGCCTGTGGGACAGTATGGGGGTGGGCAGATTATTCTTGACAGGTTCTGCTCATCCCTGACCGGGAACACTCAGCGGGTAGTACTCGCTGACTGTGTTTCATCATACCGAGACCTCTCGTGTGGGGTCCCGCAGGGTTCTGTCTTGTCCCCTCTCCTGTTCAATGTGTATATGCAGCCGTTCAGTGAGGTGATCAGAGGGTTCGGGGTTAGGTGTCATCCGTATGCAGATGACACTGAACTGTACCTTTCATTTTCAACCGACACAGGCCCGGCTGTCTCGGTGCTTACCCGGTGTTTGGCAGCTGTGGGTTACTGGATGAGGGCTAATCGACTGCAACTGAATCCTGACAAGACGGAGGTTATGTTAGTGGGTAAGTCAGTGGATGTGACGGCTCCCACAATTGATGGACTCTGTCATCCACTGACTTCCCAGGTGCAGAACCTGGGGGTGCTCCTCGATGCGCAGCTCCACCTGGATCTCCAGGTGGAGGCTATGGTGAGGAGTGCCTTCCACCAGCTACATCTGGTGCAATGGCTTCGACCACTGATTTCTGTTCCGGACCTGGCCACGATCATCCATGCTTTTATTACCTATTGGTTAGACTACTGAAAAGAGCTCTAAATGGGGCTACCTATGGTGAAGGCTCGGAAGCTGGAGCTGGTGCAGAATGTGGCAGACCAGCTCTTGGTGGGACTGGGTCACCAGGAGCACATTACACCAGTGCTCCAATCTCTGCACTGGCTGCTAATAGTCTTCTGGGCTTGATTCAAAGTGTTGGTTTTGACCTCTAAAGCCGTACACATCCTGGGCCCTGCCTAATTGCGAGATCTCTTCACTCCCCAGGTTCTAGACCGGCCTCTGCGGTCATCCAGGGGCGCCGTGTTGGAGGGGTCACGCAGGATTGGGCAGTCTTGGTGGCTGCTCCGCGCCTCTGGAATTCCCTCTCAGTGGGAGTCCATCTTGCCCTGGACCTCCCATCTTTCGTAGGAAGTGTAAGACCTGGCTGTTCCATCAGGCGTTTGGCGAGGGAGAGGGATGATGGGGTGAATGTGGGTGGGGGATCGGGGAGGGTCGAGTGGGGTTTTTTTCTGTGTTTTTTATTATTGTTATTATTTGGGGGGATATATTTTAATTGCTCTATTGTATTTTATATATATTATTGTTGTTAGCCGCCCAGGGCTGCCTGTAAAGGCAGGAGCGGTGGTATACAAAATTTGTAAAATTAAAAAATAAAACAGGTGGTGGGATGGTTCTCTGACTGCAGGCACATGTGTTCAGTGCCATTCCCCGACATGGGGAGTGGTGGCTTCTGTTTCCTGCCTGAGGTCAGGCTGGGGAGCCACCATACTACCTGCACGTCTATTTTTACTAGAGCTGAAACTCATTCTCGTTTCTTTCTTGATTCTCACCATGAATCACAGTTCTCAACTTATTTTTAGTGAGAATTGATAATCAAGAAAATCTCCAGTTCTTGATACTTTCTCGGTTGAGAATTTTTTCAGTTTATCATTTACCATGATTACCATTTACTGTGGTTTACAGTATACCATATACATTTTACCCTATACTGATTACCGTGTACTGCATTGTGATGTGCATGTAGAAAATGGCTGCCCTTTTCCAAAATGTGGCAGTGCTGCTGGCACCATCTTGGAAGAGTGATGTCCAAGCACAGAACAGCTGCGGTGGCTGTTTTATACATGCACCTTACCGAGACAAACATGGTACACAGTAAGCATTACATGGTAATTTGGTGTATGGTACACGGTAAAACAAGAAAAAATCTCAACCGAGATTTCGAGTCATTACCGAGAATGTCCCGAGATCTCGGTAGTGATTTCTGATTCTCACATGTTTTTCCCAAGAAACAAATTGATTCTTGTTTCAGCTCTAGTTTTTACGCATTGATGTTAACAGACTTTGGACGTACCAACCATACAATTTGTCTAGAATACTGATGTCATTTAGGTGTCAAAGTATGGCAGAGACAAATCAGTTCAGGTGATCTCTTCTATAGGATTGACTTCTGTAAGTAACTGCATACAAGCTTTTCAGCTACACAGAGTTCTTTTTCAGGTTTATATTTTTATTGTCTTCAATGGACTCTTTTGCATTGCCCCCCCCAAAAGGAAACCTTATTATCTGTACTATCTGAATGTGAAACAGAAGTGAAGTGTCTTGTCCAAGGTCACAAAATGAGTATATGCCAGAGTTCGGAACTGATCCCAGATGTGAGCATTGATTTTAAATGCATAACCTTCAAATTGCCCAATTATCTAAATATAGAGCTTTTATAAAGAGCCCACCTGTTTTTATCCAGTTAAGTAATGCTTGTATGCAAGTTCAGAGAAATAAATGTGAAGTATATGATGTTTTCTTACCTTCTGTTCCTTCTCATTTGCTCATATCTGTAGTTTATGATTTTAAAAAACGCAGCAAAAACATTTTCAAGAAGAGGCCATTCAGAATGTTTTGAAACTGCTGAGTCTGTTAATTGTTTGAATTTGCATTTCAATGTAGTGTCATCATCTGTTTGGAATATATGACTGTGAGAGAAAGTGGATTATTTACCCGTTATGGCCAGATTCAAGTGCTGTAGATTGTGCTTTACTCCACAATGAGTGACTATTTGGCATTGGTTAGGATGGCAGAATAAGGCTGTATTTAATTTACTTTGCAAACTGATTGAACATTTACTCCTGTGGATAATGAGGATGAACTGCCCAACAAAGAATAGCCAGAGGAATAAAGTATAAGCAGGAAAAACAGGGAGAGAAGGCAGTAAAGACAACAAACCTGATAGGGTCAGAGGGAAGAAATTCATGCTCTCTAATAAGGGAAATATACTAGCCAACAGGTTTTCAAACGGTGTAACTGACCTCCCAGGGGAGCTCTGACCTCTTCCAGAGAAGGCTTAAAGAACCCTGGAGGAAACTGAGGGAAAGCTTTGTGGTTGCTGCTTAGGTCTTGGCACATAAACCCAGTGTTTGCTAAGATAAAAGTGTAAATGCTGTTGATTATACTGTTGTCAAATATAACACCTCTCACTGGAAAGATCCCAGAACAATTTATAAACTGTGACTGGTGCAGGGATCACTTCCTTACTACTGAAATGCAGCATCTCTAGGGTAAAAGATGGAAACTGCTTAGCAGTAGATTATACCCATTATACTGGGTGAAAACAAACAAGACAGGGGCAAACCAGCCTGCCCCAGGGAGGGCCACTGGAGCTGCCACACTTTAGGCCAGTGGGGAAGGCAGTCCATATGAGAATCCCCCCCTGTGGAATCCAGGTGGGGGGCTGCTGTCGTAAGTTCCTCCTTGCCATGGGTCAGCCAAGGAGCTGTCCACAGAAGGCAGGACTCCCAGATCCCTTCTGCTGTGCAGTAGGATTGGGCCCCAGAAGCAGCTGCCACCAAACAGCTTATCAGGAGTCTGTAGGAGCATGCTCACAACAGTCGCCAAACAGCCGATTATGGGAACCTGGAGAAGCATGTTCACCTGGGCCACCAAACAGCTGATCGGGGGTGAGTGACTGTGCTCCTCTGGGGTCCCCCGATCAGCTGTTTGGCAACCGTGGTGAGTGCATTCCTCTGGGCCTGATCCTTGGAGTTTGCCTTACAAGGGCTGGGTGAGTCTTAACAGCTGGGAGGACACGTTTTAGCATGTATTATCCTGGGTGGACGAGTCTTAGCCTACCCCACGGCAACCATTAATACCTCTTGTCTATCCAAATCCTCCAAGTGTACTTTTACCTCCAGCTAGGCTTTTGGCAAGGGTTTATCCAGCACATGCAAGGGCGAGAGTCCAATACGCACAAGCAGATCTTCCAAATACTTGTTCCAGTTGCTTATGTGTCCATCGGCATGGAGAAACTCTAATAACCCCCCAACCGGGGAGTTGTACAGTCTCAACCATAGGGAGACCAGTTGCTTCTGGATTTGACATTTTAAGGAGAACAAGCCCACCTCCAATCTTAATTCTACTGATGGAATACAATTTGTTGTCTTAAGGAACTTGTGAATAAATTGGGTCTGAACTTGTTCTATTTTATCTTCCTGCAAATATGCCCAGATTACTGTTCCATATAATACCTGCGAGACCACCTTAGCTTTGTATACTTTAATTGCTGGGGCCACCACCCCTTTTTGCATGCCTAAAAAAAACATAATATAGCTGCCGATGAGCTTTTACCTTTGATCAGTATGGCTTGCACATGGTGGCACCAACTCTGGTTGGAGGAAAAAACAATCCCCAAATATTTGAACCATGCCACCTGTTCAATAGTATTCCCCTTAATAGACCAGGTATATTTGGTCAGAGTGGATGAGAAGACTACCACCTTTGGTTTTTTATAATTAATTTCCAGATCATTCCTTTCGCAATAGGTGGCTAGGGCAGCTAACTGCCGTTGAAGTCCTATTCTAGCCTGGGACATAAATACTGAGTCATCAGCATACTTGAGGGATCCAATATGCTGATGAGCCAACTTCGGGGGAAAAAACTCCTGGGCAGCCATTCCCGGAATTAGATCGTTCACATAAAGATTAAAAAGGGCTGGCGCCAACAGGCAGCCCTGTCTTACCCCCAAATTGGTTTCAATATCATTAGATAATGTACCTCGATTGTCTATCGTAACAGCCATCGTTAGATTGGTATATAAAGCCTTGATTAAATAAAGTAACCTAGGGTCCATATTTGATGCAGCTAATTTCTTCCATAAAATACTGCGGTCAATCAGATCAAAAGCCATACGAAAATCTATGAATGCAGCAAAAAGCTTTTGCTTAGCTTGAGTATATTTGCTTATAAGATGACTCAACACTAAACAATGATCTGTAGTTGAATGTCCTGCTTGGAAACCCGCTTGTTCGGGCCATATAACCCCATGATCTCCTATCCAATTTTTCAGGCGCAGGAGCAGCAACCTTGCATAGTAGGGATGGGCGAACGCAGATTGGACGTTCGGTGTTTGACCTGAATTCGACCATTTTGGACAACCGAACTCGAACCCAAACATGAACGTACCGAACAAACCGAACTCCGAACTCCGAAATGGCTGAACACTTTGGTCAGTTTGGATTGCGTTCGGTTTAGTTCGAGTGGCTAAAACATGGTCTACTGTCAGGTCACTGGAAGGCCAAATGTAGCAGGGAGGGGGAAGTCATCTGACTCAGCACAGAGCAGACTTCCAGGCACCAGCGGTGGAGGGTGGAGACTGGCTTGGAGTAGCAGCCAGCCTGCCCAATCACCATCCCTTTTTGCCTCAGACCACTGGCTTGGCAGTCTGCGATGAGGCCATGGGCTAGCCTGCACTGAGCCATTGGGGCTTGCGATGAGCGGGCGCAGCAAGAAACAAAACTGTCTGCCTCCCCCCTTCCCAACACCTTCTGAGCTAGTCACTGTTCTTGAACAGCAGGTGTTTCAGAAGGCTCCCTCTCTCCCAGCAGTTTTTGTTCCTTCCTATTCCTAATCCAGTGCCATCCTCCTCCTATTTCACCCATCCAACCTATCTACCTCCATATTTTCATTTATTTAGCTTAGCTTAGATAGATTTAGTTGTTATTTGTTTTATCCCTCCGTGTTCCCTGTGCTCGATCTTCATTCCTTCCTCCCTCCCCCCTCCATTGAATCCTTTCCCTCTCCCATATTCTATCCCGGATTCCCTTCCCTTCCCCTGTTTTTTTAATTAATTTAGAGTAGGATTATTAGATTGATTTAGGTTTCATTTCAGTTTTGTAGCCCTCCTTGTGTTGTTTGTGATCCCCCCCGCCCCATCCCATATATATATATAGATCGATAGATTAGAGATAGACAGTTGGGAGTTACTAGAGTTAGCTTAGTGATAGAGAGAGAAAGCATTTAGTGTTTAGTTTTAGTGGTTGTAGGAGTAGGCCTTTGTGATAGATAATCCATTTAGTTAATAGTTGATAGCATTTAGAATAGTTATAGCAGATAGATTTAGTGTAGATAGATAGATAGATAATATTAGATTTTTAAAATTACATTAAAAAATTAAAGAAATGTTTTAAAAAACAATATAAAAACATTATTTTGGAGGGAGTAATGGAGAAGTGAAAGAGAGGCCGGTCTGCTGCTCATAGGGGAGGCAATGGGGCACGTGCCAGAGGTGGGTGGGGCCATGCATGGGGAGTGGCAGCAGGCAGCAGCAGTAGCCAGAGGCAGAGCGCATCACCCACCCCCCAAATCAGCAGGCCTGCTTTAGGGCAACAGGCTGCTCCAAATTGCCTCCTGGCAGTGCCCTCCACTGACACGCAGGGCACTGGAAGGCCTGCAGGACAAAAGGCTCAGGCTGCATCTCTCTCTGCTTCAGGTGGTGCTGGAGGAGGTGCTGGGGCTGCTTCTACCAATGTTCCTCCAGGGCCAGCAATGTCCCCCACAGTCGAGGCAATCCCCAGCAGTCCAGAGTTGGTGGATCCCACCCCAGCAGCAAGAGGCAGGGCCCAATTCTTGGGCAATATCAATAGGGAGAGGAGTAATAGCAGCAGCATTAGCAGCTACAGAGGGGGGCACAGGGAGAGTGCCAGCAGCATGGCAGACACGGGCAGTCTAGCCTCTGGGTCACAGTACTCCCCTTCACGGGACATCACTGTGATCGCTGGGGACAGTCAGGAAGAGGCAGTCAGTGACACTAGTGCCGCAGAGGAGATTTCTGTACATGAGGTGATGGTTGACCCTCCTCCTCCCAGAGCTGCATCGCCAGTGCCACAAAGTTCTCCCCCTCCCAGCAGCACTGGCAACAGTGCATCTGCCGGGGTGGGCAGGAAGGCAGGAGGGGGAAAAAAATCCTAAGTCTGGGATCATTTTAAGCTGGTATGGGCAGATGATCCCAGAGAGGTGCAGTGCACGCTGTGCAAGAAGGTGGTGAAGCGTGGGCAGGTGCTTGCCAACCTTGGCACAACTGCAATGGCCAGGCACCTCAAGGCATGCCACATAGCTGTGTTGCTCAGAGGGAAGGCAGGGGAAGTGGATGCCAGTGGGTTCCCGATTCCAGTGGCCAGTCGCATGGCTCATTCAGCTGGCCAGCATCCTGTACCAACTGCTGCTGCCTCTACCAGCAGGAGCAGTTGGGGGCAGAAAAACAGCAGGAGCCTCCCCAGCAGCCCCGTCAGTACACCATGAAGGAGATGGGTTGGGGAGATGTGTCGAGGCCATCAGCAGGGCGCCATGGCACAGGCTTCGAGGAGAAAGGCAAGCACCTGGTGGCCGAGATGATTGCCCTGGATGACCAGCCCTTGTTCATTGTGGAGGACAAGGGCTTCCAGCAGCTGATTGGTTCCTGGCTCTCAACTTTAAGCTGCCCTGGATGGCCCTGGATGGCCAGCCCTTGTTCATTGTGGAGGACAAGGGCTTCCAGCAGCTGATTGGTTCCTGGCTCTCAACTTTAAGCTGCCTTCCTGCTCCACCCTGAGTTGGACTGTGGTGTCACAGCTCTATAAGGCTTTGAAGGAGCGGTTGAGGGAGCTGTTGTCAGTGGCTGGGGTTGCAACGGTCCACTTTATGATGGACCTGTGGTTCGCCAGAAATGCCCAGCACACCTACCCAGCAGTGATGGCAGGGTATAGGTGGGCCCTGCTTCAGACCCACATTATGGACAGCTCCCACACCGCGAGGAACATCGAGGCAGTCTTGGCCTCCATGCTGAGGGAGTAGGTCACAGCAGGCGCGACCTTCACCAAGGGGTGTGTGGTCATGGACAACGTGGCCAAAATCCTTAAGGCAGTCCGTGACGGGAGCTTCACGAGCATCCCTTGCGCCATACCCACCTTCCACCTGCTGATGAAAGATGCTCTGGGCTTGGGGGAGAAGGGGATTGGGTCAGGCACCCTTAGCTCCCTGGTTGACCGGGGGAGGAAGCTTGCGGGCTTCTTCAACCGTAGTGTGAAGGGCAGCGAGCTCCTCCGGGAGGAGCAGGCCGAGCAAGGGTGCCCGGTGCACACCCTTACCCAGGACGTCTCCACCCGTTGGAACTCCACCTTCCTGATGCTCGAGCGGCTTCTTGAACAGAAAGCCGCCCTGCATCAGGTTGAACTGGAGACAGAAATCGAGGCACTGCCAGGGTACAACAGGGAGGAATGGGAGATTATATCCCAAACTGTCTTTGTCCTGAGACCATTCTTGGGTGTCACAGAGACATTGAACAGCTCAACTCCCACCCTCAGCCAGGTGACCCCACTGGTGCATAGTCTCTGCAGCAGTCTGGATGAGAGTCTGGGGGGGGGCAGGAGAATGTCGAATGAGGTGATTGACCGAGCTCCTGGGCCGGGACAATTATGTCCTGACAACTATGCTTGACTCCAGGATCAAGGGCAGCATGGCTGCTGAGGTGCTGTCCCTCCCTCCCTGTGCCTGGCACCCGCCCTGCCTCTCTCTCTCTCTCTCTCTCTCTCTCTCTCTCTCTCTCTCTCTCTCTCATACTAGATGGCCTCGGCTGCCTTATCTGACTGACCTCAGGATGCAGCGTGGCATTGGGAAACAAACTGTAAGCCTGTCCGCCGGCCTATAGCTAGCGACACGATCTCGGCCTGCCTATGTGACTCTGACTGGCTCTTGCTCTCTCGCGCTGCACAGACTTTGCTAGCCTATCTGATTGGCATTGCCCTGCTGCCAATGTCCCAGCATGCCTGCCCTTCTGACTCTCATGCAACTCTGCCTGTCTGCCCACCCTGCTTGCTGCCAAGTTCAGAGCATGCATCAGTCCTGCCTCCCATGCCAAGGTGCCTGTCTTCCCACCCAGGTTGCCTAGCTAAAAGCCTGCCAGTGCCCAAGTCTGCCTGCCCTACTGCAACCTTATGCCATGTTTCCTGCCTGCCTGCCCAGGTTGCGAAGCTCGAACCCTTCCTCGGTCAGCCTTACTACCGCTCATGCCATGCCACCTGACTGCCTGCCCCGGCAACCAATGTCTGCTGCTGCTAGTGAAACTGGAACTACTTATTACACTGCATGACAAGAAGCAGCCACTTGAGCGCCAGGACCCACCATCAGGATCCCGGGGCCAAGTTACAGACTGGGAGGGCTGTGGAAAAACCTAGAAGCTGTCACCTTAGCCCCGGGACCCACCGTGATGGGTCTGGGGCCATCATTCTTCAAACACTATGATGTCTTTCCACATCATTGAGAAGCAGCCACTCCAGCCCCGGGACCCACCACCAGGGTCCCGGGGCCAGGTTACAGGCAGGGAGGGCTGTGGCCAAAACCTAGAAACTGCCACCCTAGCCCTGGGACCCACCGTGATGGGTCTGGGACCATCAGTCCTCACACACTACAATGTCTTTCCACCTCATTGAGAAGCATTCATCACACGCTGTGCTGTCATTCCACCACACCGAGAAGCAGCCACTCCAGCCCCGGGACCCACCGCCAGGGTCCCGGAGCCAAGTTACAGGGAGGGAGGACTGTGGTCAAGATCCAGAAGCTGCCACTCCATCCCCAGAACCCACCGTGTTGGGTCTGGGGCCGTCATTCATCGCACAGGAATGTGGGAGAAGGGGGAAGCGGTGCACCATATTCCCCTACCTCCAAGATACCGGCATGTTATCACACAAAACACTGAACTCCTTGGGGGGTGATAGCAGGAGAGCTGCTCCTTGTTTCCTCACCAACCACCACAAATTACTCTTTGGAAGGCAGTGGCATCTCTTGTCATTCTTCTACTGCTTTATCCTGTGTTTTGTACTTGTTTTCCCCACAAGACTATTTGTGAGGTTGGAACCCAGATCGAAGGCTGCTGGATCCTCACACAACTTCTTATAAACGTCTCCAGCCAGCAGGCACCTGTCCCTGCCCATCCCCCTTACCCCTGTCCCCTCATCATTCTTAGACTGGACCCCAATGCTCTTGGACGTTAGGGTGTTGATGGCTCCCATGCATGGGGACATCCATAAAGCATGTCATGCAAGGCATGCAGATTAGCAAAGTCATGCCAATGGGTGACAATCGGGGGTTAGGGGGTTTGGTAGCGTGACATTATACCCATATGTTTGTGTCTGTCACATTTATGTAGTTTGTGGGTATTTAGTTAGGTGACTACTAGGTGTGGGTGGGGAGTTTTACTAGCCACACTGTCTCCCCTTATTCCCTAGAACTCCTCCCATATGCCATAATTCCACTCACGGAGATGGCCCCCCCAGGCCTTGGCCTATATGCTATCCATGACCAGGGTTCTGTACCCCAGGTTGCCACTAAGCTCAAAGCCTGCCTCAGCCTGCCTTCCTGCCTCCCATGCCAAGGTACCTTTATGTCCACCCAGGTTGCTTCCAAAAGAGAGAGAGAGAGATAGAAATGAGAGAGAGAGAAAGTTGACCCACTGTTTGAAGGAGAGACAGACACAATCCCATCCATGCTGCTTTCTGTCACCTGCACCATATGGCCACAGAGAGAGAGAGAGAGAGAGAGGCTCCCTGCTGGAATGAGAGATGTGGGTGAAGGTGGGGGAGGTGCATCCAGATCAAGCTGGAGAAACAGCAAGAGATCTCACCTGTGGTCATCCTCAATGCCCACATCAAACGAACAGCAAACATAGCAGAATGGGCTGGTGATAACACACAACATATTATATGTGCCTGCCTGTGTACTTCCCTGTACCTGCTGACTGCTACTACCTGTCACATGATTTATCAAAGATTGAATGAAGTGTGTCCAGACCAAGCAAGCACTAATTCTAGGGACATCATTCAACACCCAAAGACTGTCATTCCACTGTACTTGAGTCAGTCATGCACGTCCATCACAGGAACCATCAGGAGATTGTGGGACCAATCATTCCAGTCACTGGGGGCTGTATTCCATTCCACTGCATCCAGAAGGCAGAAGTCTGTTGCCCACATGCCAGCCCGCCCCACCACGAAAAGTCTACTCCTCCACACCCAACCGTGGATGCCCACTGAAGCTGCGCGATGTTATAAAACTCCCCTCCTACCACCCGCTAACGGCACCTACTCCCCACTGCCAAGGAGCCAGTTTCACTTTGTCTCCGTCACACCCACCCACACAATCACAAGCCCTGCACCTCCTAGGGTGCCGTCTGCAAGTTGAGAACCTGTGGCTGGCACATCTTTGGGTTAATAACTACGCTACATGGGGTGGCAGGTGCTGCTGGAAGGGATCGACAAGCTGTATGATTCTGCCACCTGTCAGCCAGAACTTCTGCACAAAGGGATAAAAAAAAAATTGAACAGGTCAAACGAAGCTCATAACAAGAAATACTTTACAACTAGTTTCATTACAACAATTTTAAGAACATCAACAATGACAAAACAACAACATTAAATAAAACAAAAGCAAACATGGAAATGAAACTTATTAATAAACCTAAGAGTCTGTGGCTCTGCTGCCACCAGGCCTATCCCCCATAAATTGGGATAAGGGCAGGAGAGGTAGGGGCACTGCACAGGGCTGAGGGCCCTCGATCTCGTGCTTGCTCACCACGCCATTTAGCACGGCGTGATCCAAGCCCTCTTGCATCACCCTATGCCACCTGGAGAGCGCCTGGTGGTAGAGCTGCATGCGGCGAAGCTCGGCGGAGACATACTGGGCATATGCCCCCACCTTCTGCAGCTGGCGCCGAATGTCTGTGGGTGTCACTGGCGATCCCCGCCTAGGTGTCTGGTGACGAGTCCTCTGCCTTGGTGTGGTCCTGACAGTAGCAGCAGCAGGGCTGTGGTCTGAATCCGATTCCTCTCTGAAATGGGAACACATAAGAACACCAAATAAATATCATGCATTTATGATGATGCCTCCTCTAGTCCTCCCTCCTTGGGGTGCTAGTAGGGATTGCAACTAGATATTTTGTGCAAATCCTGCCCTCCCGGGGGTGCGTGCAGATGCTAGGGATTGCAACTAGGAAGGCCCTGGCTGGCATGTGCAAATCCTGGCCTCCTTGGAGTGCTAGGGATGGTGATGGGAGATGGAACCATGGCTGGAGGAAAGAGCCTGCCCTTAGTTGGGGGTGCGTAGGGAATGGGGTGGCTGGAGAGTGGAGACCCTTGCTAGCCTGGTAAATGTTTGTGTGGGGGTGCTGCTCGTGCCAAAGCCCCCCACACTACCCTCTCTCTGTTGCAGACATCCACTGCCACCCGCTGATGCCCACTGTAGTGTTTGTGCCTGACTGATGCCCACCACCCACGCACCCACCCACACACCAGTGAGCTCTCTCCAACGGATAGAGCCTTTTCTGTCCTCAAAATAAAAAAAAAAGTTTACAAACCTGGTAGCACCTCCAGATCCTCCTCATCCAAGGAGTAAGACACCAGTGGTGCCACGGGAGGTGTACTGACCGGGGCAGCGGACTCAACCACTACCTCCTCCTCGAGCGGCAAGTTGGCCCCCAGCTGGGGATCAGCAGCACAGCCTGAGCCTTCTTCATTTTTTTAAAAGTTGGTTTTTTTAAAAAAACACTCACACCCAAAGTCACCCACAACACACTCCAACCACACAGCACAGCCAAACAACATACTCAAATGCCAAAACACACAAACCGAGTAGCCACCGAGTCAAACACACACTCACTTGCCACACAGCTCCGTACGCACACGAATTTCTGGTTTCCGGCGTGCCGCTTTCCGGCTCTTGCATAATTTTTACGGTTGAACGGCCAAACGGAACAGGCAAACCCGAACCCAGTGAACCACCCAAATGGCCGAACCCGAACGCACGAACCGAACGTGGCCGAACCGAACAGCCGAACCGAAACCGCGGTCCGTTCGCCCATCCCTATTTCATAAAGCTTACCAACCACCGACAACAGACTAATTGGGCGAAAGCTCACGGGATTCTCTCTATTCCCCCTTTTAAGGATAGGGACCACAATGGCCCTTCCCCAATTCACCGGTACCCTTCCTGTCCTGTTTATTGCGTTGAATAACGCCACAAGCACAGGAACCCACCAGTCTTGGAACCGTCTTATAAACTCTAAGGTAACTAAATCTGCTCCTGGGGCCTTCCCGTTTTTCCAACACGAGATTAAGTAGCTGACCTCATCCACCGTCACTGGCGGCCAATCTTCCCCAATGGGTCCGGTATCCCTTTGATCCTCTGCCCCACCGATGGGTTGCCTTGGCATAAAAATCTTCCTATAATGATCCTCCCATCTTTTGCTCAGAATAGGGAAAATGCTAGTTCTTAAATTGCCCCTAATAGAACAGTTTACAATTTTCCAAAACTTGGGGGAATCTCTTGCACCAGCTGCTTTAAGCAGTCCCCTCCCCCACATCTATTCCGCATATATTCGTCCTTCTTTGTCCTAATCAATTTTTTATAATCAGCTTTAAGGACAAAATAATCTAATGGTAACTGCTGCATGCCTAATGCCCAAGTCTCTCTGCACCTACTCAGGAGTGCTTTCTTCCGGATACTACATTTCCTGTCAAACCAGGGGTAAGATTATCTATTCTCTTCCCTATGAGTCCCCAAAATGCCCACGCCTTCCAATGGATGCCACATTATTTAAACCAGCATCAGCGGCTATTCTGTGCTGGTCATCTGATGGTGTCAGAGTGATTACAAATCCCCTCGAGGGTTCTTGCCTTGCCTTGGTGCCTCCTTGCCTTGCTGTGCTTCCAGTGTTGTTTTTCCGTGTACCCAGCTTTTTACGAGTTGTATTCCCCCCAGTTCTCTCCCCCCTCTCCCCTTTCTCTTGTGTTATCCTCCGTTCTAGTCTTGTATTCCCCCTGGTGCCTATTCCCTAGATATCTTTCTTCTCCATTCCTTTCCTTCTGATCCAGCCTTCATGTTCTCCCTAGAGTCTCCCCAACCTCAGTGTGCACCCTCCTTTTCCCTGGATGCACTTGCTTAGTGTTGCGTCGAAGCTGCCTGTGCAATTTTGGAAAAGGGTGCATATTTTTTCATTTCATTTCATTTTTATTTGTATCCCGCACTCTCTTGCCAAGGCAACTCGAGGCGGCTCACAACAAAAATGAAAAACATAACATAAAAAAGCACAACAGCTGGGTTAAATCCCACACAGGGGACCCAGTAGCAAGAAAAACAGAACAGCCCACCCCTCTACGATACTCCTTTATAATCCCACACAACAAATCACAGCAACTGGGTTTAATCCCACACAGGGGACCCAATATAATTTCATAAAATCCATACTCTCATATATACCCTCCACCTATCACTACCCCATAACAACATTATAAATTCCTTTCATCTCAACTCCCATCCCACACCCTGCTGCCACCGGGGGGGGGGGG
>QEPC01012054.1:65980-101895 GCA_003113815.1 Sphenodon punctatus | reverse complement strand
GGGGGAGGAGGATGCAGGGTGGGGGAGGAGGAAACAGCCTATGGGGAAGTAACAAGCAGACAGAACCATCAGAGAAACATTAAAGTGCAGTAAAATAAAGAGCAATCAATCAATTTTAAACCAAACAAAACAAAAACCGTGAAAAGGGTCCAGAGAAACTAAAGGATTAGAAAGGGCAAGAACAAATATTAACAACTTGAACCAGCAGATCTTGGGACTCAAATAAAATCTCAGATCCTTTTACCAGCAAATTTTAAAGAATTTTAAAAAATAACACAGTTTGAAATCACACACTGAGCTTTTAAACCCCTCCCCCAAAAGAAACCACAGGCACCCACCCCTGTAAACCACCCCAGTTCACTCCCTCCTTTTACATTTTTATTTTTATAATTTTATTTCAAAAAATCTTTGATTTAAAAAAGCTAGACTAAATCAAAGATTATTTGAAATTAAAAGTAGAAAGGATGGATCAGCATGGGGAAGCTGACTTACCAGAAACAGCCAAGAATGAATCCAGTAATTGCTGCTGCCATTGAAGATCCAGTGTCTGAGACCCCACAGTTAATCACAGGGCTAAGCACACTCAGGCTGAGGCTCCAGTCCCGCCCTGCTTTTTTCTGTGGCCAGGGATTGGCCAGGGCGATTAGTATGGAACCCAATTTTGGGGGTTTTTTTGCTGGAGGATTCCTAAAGGAATCCTCAAGCGCCTCCTCTGCCCACCCAACTGAGCATGTGCGAGATACAAAGAAAAAGGGCTCCAAGACCCTCGCTCTGTCGCACATGCTCAGTCGCCCGCTGCTTCGCTCTCTCCAACACAGATCGCGTCCGCAGCAGCAGCACCACGTGTCAGTCTCACTCTCAGACTCAGTCACTGCGGCTGCGTGAGCTGAGCACGCTGTCTCTGTGACACTAGGAGGGGAGCACCTCCCCCCAGTCGTCCCCCTCCCCCTGCCTGACCCTCCCACAGCGACACGTCATCGGGCTGATGAGGAAGCCTGCATCGCTGCGGTACTTTGCGCTTGCGCAGCCACGCGCACCACAGGCACCGCACTAGCGCCGCCGCCGGGAATTCCCCAGCAGAGCAGCAGTGTGTCAGGCAGTCACAGCAGCACTGATCGCGATCAGAAAACAGATAAGCGAGTTGCGCCATGCTTGCCGCTTTACCCCCATCCCCGCCAAAGTCAAAAGGGCCTGGGAGGTTTTTTTTGTGTTTTTTTTTTAAACACTTTGGGCCAAGCAGCAGCCGGAGCCAGGGCTTGTGGGGAGGCACTGCCCCACAGCCCTGAACTACAAGACGCCACTGCTGAGTGGTGTGGCAGGGTGCCCAATCACACGTGCATAGGGGAACACTTCAAGCAAGCGTCTCCCAGCATGGCTGCCCTGTCCACAGAGGCGACCACCCTGGCCTGCATGAGACCCTCTGGATTTTTCAGGAGTGCTCCATGCGTGGCCACTGCATGGGTCATGGGGCCAACATAGGCACCACCATCACATGAGCAGTTGAAAGCATGGATGGGGGCGGGGATAGGGTTGCTACCTTCGGTCATTTTTTACCTGACACTTCCATTTTGGCCTATAGGAGTGTCAGGCAAAAAACCATCATTGGTGGCAATCCTAATGAGGAGCTATGCATGATTGGTATCCACCCATAGTAGCTCCTTTTCCTTCCTCACTTTTATGTCTTGATACAAACGGGATTAGGATGTGGTTTATATATAGCTTTCTTCACCAATTTTTAATGGAAAATCCAGAGCCAGAGAATGTTGCCCTTCCCATCTCATTAAGCCTACTGTAGCAGATGAGACAGAAGCCCCTGCCCAAACGAGCAGAGAGTATACAGGCAAAAAAATGGAAAAGCCTGCAAAGAGCACCATGGTAATCCACAACTGATTCATTTGCCAGAAAGCCTAACCATTAGTAATTAGTCAGATAGGATGTGGCTGCAGTTTCCTTCCTGATTAAGGAAAGCCAACCAGAAGCAAAGGAGGAACTTAGGAGAGCCCAGAACCAGTAGCTAAGTGGGTGGAACTGGCAGTTGAGGAGAGCTGTTAGAGGAAGGACCTTTTGACTACCCAGCCCAGCCAAGCAGTGTGAGAATCTCCTGGAAGACCTAATTCTCCAAACCCTAAGGCAAGGGTGACAAAGAGCATGGGACCCACAGGTGGGATCTACTTGTACTTGTCTCTTATGAACTCCATGTAAAGGAATATAAAAAGGCCTGATATTGTTTTGACCAAACTAAGCCTATAAAGTGTACCTTGGGACTGTCCACCAATATAAGACTTAGATGTTTGTTACCACAGCCAAGCAGGCTTATTTTGTTTTTATCTTTATTTGGGGATGGATGTGCCTTTTGGGGAGAAGCCCCATTCCCGGTGGCATGGGCTGGCTATTGAGGGACGTAAAGAGGCCTGAGACAAGTTCTAGTAAGTGGCTGTGTTGTGGTGTTTGCCTTGAGTGGACCAACTATTGGTTTTTGCCCCACCAAGGGCCAAATGTTCAATTCGCCCAAGAGGGGCTGAACTTGCCAAAAGCAGAGAGAAGGGTCAAATGGACTGTTGTGTGACCAGGAAGGGTCAGATTTTAGTATTAGCTCAAGGAGGAGCCAAAGATGATATTCTCAAAGCCTGATGGGCCAAACAGAGAATGTGAATGCCCAGATAGTTCTAAAGTATGCAATAGCCCCAAGAGGGCCAAGTAAAGGTGGTGATTTTTATGTGGTGGGCTGAGCTAATTTCCCTAGTAGCTCCCATCCACAGCTACCTTCTCTGCGTTTTGGCAAAGTGGCCCCTTCTGAATATTTGCATCTGAGCCTAGTTGGCACAAGGGGTCTCCAAATATTTTCAACCCTATCTTGTACTAATAAATCTCTGACCACATTCTAAGGTAATACAAAAATTAGTGTCTGTCTTGGCATAAGCATGGAGCCCTATGTGTAATATAAATCCCAGAAAACTACATTAATAAGCACTATAGCAGGCCTCCATATAGAGAAAACTTAATAAACGAAAAATATTAATGCTTTCTTATGCCCAGACACTCCATGTAGGTTGCATTCAATGTATTAATGTTTTATGATCAGAGTACTCAATCTTAAGATCATATTGGTCAGATTTTTTTTCAAACATTATTTAAATGTTAAGATCCTGGAGGTATATGCCTTATTTTTTTGTTCTTAAAGCATTATTTGCAGCATAAATTAATAAACAAATAAATTTAAATAAACTCCTGTGATAAGGGAATTTTCTTGTATTTATTGTTGAAGAAGGAAGCTTTTCTATTGAAAAATTTGCTATAGTTAAATGAATTTTTTTGACCAGGGAAACTCCAGTCTAGGAACCTCACAGCAAGTAGCTTATAGCCTATAAGCTACAAATACAATATTAGGATTGTATTTGTTGTCCTATACCCTATAACTTACGATTGTATTTGTTGGCATATACCCTATAAGTTAGAGTATAGGACAACAAATACAATCCTAATCACAATTAGTTTGTTTTATTTATTAATGTATTATCCCACCCTATCCTGAGGGCTCAGTTTGGGTTATAGCACATAAATAAAAATAGACAAAAATAAAACAAGTTTGAAAATGGTTATCTCCCACTTCCCCAAATCCTATCCCCACTTGCCAAATGCCTGGCCAAACAAAAAAAAATTCCTGGCCTAGATCCCTCTAGAATGCCACTTATCTTATACTGTATAGGTATGTACCGATAAAGGGAGAAGGGGTTGTGCACACTCAAGGGGCTTTGTATACCTGTTGGGGAGCAAATGAGCCGGTTCCATCCAGCCCAAGTGTTCTGTTCTAATTTCCTGGGAAAGGGATACTCTCTTCCAATGCAAGCACAGGAGTAAAAACTCCAGAGTCAGTGATTAGTTTGTTAGTCAGCAGTGTTACTTGTCAATAATGTAGTCACCCTGGGATGTTTACCAATCAACAATGTGTGTGTCATCAAGGATGTAATAAGATGTGCTGTGCTTGAAACAACTTCATGTATTGGTCCATACGTTATCTAACCTGATATGTAAGCAACGTACTTTGTACCAAAGTGGTATATATACTCTGGGTCGGAAACCTCAGACCATATCCTGTGAACTATTTCTGGGTCCCTCAGAGGCGGAGTGCTAGATTCACAACTAGCAGCTGTGCTCTGATGATAAACTGTCCTATTAATTTTGCTTGTCCCTTAGCTCCAGTTCTCTGTCTACTATCTCCCCATGGGGTGGGCTTTAGTTCTGGTCCAAGGGTACCTCCATCAATACTTCCTGGCATCAATAATTGGGTATCATTCCATTAATCATTGCTCATTGACTGCCGCTTTCCAGCCAGCTTTGAACCCACCAACGATGAAGCAGGGCGAAATCCATTTAAGGAAGCCTGCTTTGCCCCTAAGGCACCACTCCCTTCCCTCCCTGGGGCCTGAGTGCCTAGGACCTGGGCAGTAAGCAGCTAGGAGTCAGACAGAAGAGACCAGTCTAGGGCTCCTGTACACTATGCTCTCCAGCATAGTGAAATCTGGTGGGGTGAGTGGAGGAGCAAGCAGCCCAAAGCTCCCAGGCTAGGGGAGTCCAGGCATAAACAGAGACCACAGCCCACCTGTGGACCCAGGCACAAGGATACAGAACGTACATTAGCAGACTACCTTAACCCTTGCCTTTTATCAAAAAAATCACACAACATCTTGTGCGATACATTTGTACCCCAAGCAGTTTTTTGCCCGTGGCACACACATGTGGCCAAGATTTTTACTTTTTATCACTGTCCATAAAAAAGATTGTCATGTGTGCGTGGGGCATGGACTACGAAGTCTATGCCCCACGCACACGCACACATGACAATCTCTTTTATGGGGAATATTTGAACCACAAGTGCATAACCAATAACCTGCCGAAGTCAATTTCTTGTTTACAAGCATAATTTTTTAATTAAAACTGTAGAATATTGATTTATTAAACATTACGTATGTATCTAGCAAACTATCAAAACCATTAAAGACAGAAAAAATATATTAACTCTTTAAAATCAATTAACATACACCTTAGAAAACATACAAAACTGTAAAAACTGAATGGAAAAACTGATTGATTTGTAAATCAAACAAATCTAACTTTCCACATTCCTTGCATTTACTCCGGCTTTTTCTGTCTACAGTTCTTGGGCAAAGGTGGCAGTGGCCAAATGAGGGCCCAGCCTGGTGTGGTTTCACACGTGCAAGTTTGTAGCCCAACATGCTCAATGCCTGTTTTGTCTGTGTGAGATGCTGTATATCTGCAATTCTGTGTCTGATATGTGCATTGATTAATTGCTCCCCTAGCTGGCACAGGAAAAGGCGTCCTCTTACTTTGGCATCCTTTAAGTTCCAGTTTGGGTTGTGCAACACCCACAAAATAAAACAGGCAAATGGCAGCCACATCAAGCATGTTATAAAAGAGAGTCACTGGCCACCGGTTTGTTCTTCTCTTGCAACTATATGTATTAGCCAGATGGTCCAGGTTATCAACAACACTTTTTGTGGCATTATAATGTAATATTGAATGTGGCTTCTTCAGATCTCCGTCTGCCACCATGTTGTGATGCATGGTGGACAGAAGGAGTACTCCCTTTCCTTTCTTGGGGACATAGGAAACGAAAGTTTGTTGTGCATCAAACCCAAAAATGGTGGAAAGAGGTTCTCTACATGGATTTGGCTGCATTTTCTGTGGTATGTTGAGTTTATTCCTATGAATTGTCCCAACATATCTCAGGTTTCTTTCCAGCAAGCTTGCTGCCAGATCAGTACTTGTGAAAAGTTATCTCCCACCACATTTCTTCCAGTCTCCTAGTATGGGAACACCAGTTTTAGCACCACATTGGTGCTCACCTGCCTTTCATGTGGAGCCCCTGGTTGTTTCCCTGTGTAAATGTTTCCTGTAAGAGGGTATGATGTATCTGCATCACAGCACCACTATATTTTCACACCATACTTGCTGGGTNCACAGCACCACTATATTTTCACACCATACTTGCTGGGTTTGCTGGGCATGTACTGTCTGAAAGGGCAGCGCCCCCTAAACCCAACAAGCTGTTCATCCACTGTAAGGTCAGTGCCAGAGATATAATGCTGTTTTAGTTTCTGGACAAACAAAGTCCAAACATCATGAAAAGCAGCCAGCTTATCAGTTGCCTTTTGTGCCTCCCTGGAGGCCCTGTTATCAAAACACAGAAATTGGCTTATCGAGCAAAATCTTTTTAGGCTCATAGTTGCTCGAAAGAAAGGACGTCCCCAGCGTGAGCTCCACATTTCCTGTAGGACCTCACTTTTCGCATGAAAAACCCCACTTAGAATAAGGAGACCAAGATATGCCTGAAACTCTGTAAGATCCAGAGGCTGCTACACTTTATTGTTTCCAGGATGACACTCATTATATTCCTGGTACATGCGTTCTGCCTCTCTATTAGTTTCAGTAGGAAAGTCTCATTCAGGAACAACAAGAAAGGCTATAATACAGACAATCTGAAAGTGTCATGTGCTGGCCCTGGTTGAACATGGACTATGTCTATGGTGGGGCAGTGATGGATTGTTGGTGGAGTGGTTGACCATACCCTCCCATTTCTAGCCTTCAGGTTAGGGGAACCCTTTGTCGTCATTGTTGGGTGAATCCTCCAAGTCGTCATTGGCAGAGGAAGCCTCTCTGTCCTCATCGGCAGCTGCAGGTGGCTGAAGATTGCCAGGCAGGATGATGTCTTGCCTGCAAGCTCCTGTGCCTGCCCCTGCCTCTGGCCCTTCCACATGGGACACAGCAACTTGGGGTTCCTCACCAACAGGAACTTCTTCCTCTGAGGTGGTGCTCCCACTTTCTTGTGACAGATGGTCCTCATCAGAGTTGTTGTTAGTGGCAGGCACATATTCACTGTTGCTGCCCTCTGATGACATGCCACCATTGGATTCTTTGCTGTCCAAAGACTCAAATATTTGCCTGATAGTCTCCACTGCAGTAAGGTGCTTGTGCTTGCTTGCTGTACTGGACTTCAAAAAGAAAAGAAAAACCAACTTTGCTACTGAGGGGTACACACACCAGGCTGAAAGCCAAACCCTACTTCCACACTGTTATCTCCTGGCACTGTTCAAAACCTGCCTCCACCCCCCCCACCCTTCAGATCAGTTGGGGATGAAGCCAAAAAGAAGGGTGAGCCAAACCCTGCTTCCACACTATTATCTCCTGGCACTATTCTCCCATAGTCACCCTCATCCCTTGCCAATGCCTTGGGCTTTGTGAGAGCAAAGACTATGGAGGAAGGTTATGCACTTACTATAGAAGGTGTTTCCATTGCTGCCGCAATTCAGCACTTATGAAATAGCTGGAAATAGATGGCTGGATGCCTGTCTTCAGCAAGGTGAGATTCAGAAGAATTTGTGACCTCTGCTGCCAAACTGATGCTCAGTCTGCTGTAGAATGAAAGCTGGTTCTGGTTTCCCTTATTTGTAGTCTTGTGGTAGGAGCTGGATAGGCTTCAGTTTCCTTTCTCTGGCCAGGTTGTGGTGGGTTGCAGTTTCATTTCTCCGGCCAGTGTGTGGTGCCAGTTAGGCATGGGCGAACAGATCGCGGTTCGTGTTCGGCCGTTCGGTTCGGCCGCGATCGGTTCATGCGTTCGCGTTCGGCCATTCGGTTCGGCCGCGTTCGGTTCGTGTTCGGTTGTTCGGTCGTACCTCGCGTTCGTGTTCGCCCGTTCGGTTCGCCCGTTCGTGTGTCGGCCGTTCGTGTTCGGTTGTTCGGGCAGGTCGTACGTTCGTGTTCGGCCGTTCGGTTCGTTCGCCATCGGGTTGTGCGTTCGTGTTCGGTCGTTCGGTGTTCGGGTGGTTCGCGCGTTCGCGTTCGGCCGTTCGGCCCGAAAAAAACAATGTTTTTTAATATATAATTTTTTAAAAAAATTTTATTGAATTTTTTTATCAAATATTTATATCTCTACACTAATAACTAACTAACTACCTAACTAATAAATGTATTCTAAATGCTATGAATAACTCCAACAAACCCTAAAGCTGAATCACAGAAAACAGTAAACTCACTCTATCAGTAAACCTTAAACTAAACTACTCAAACAAAAATGTATCGACCTAATCCTATCTATCTACCTATGAATTGAATATATGGGATGGGGGTTAGGGGGGCAATCACAAACAAGACAAGGAGGGGTACAAAACTGAAATGAAACCTAAATCAATCTATAAATTAATAATATATACTACTACTCTAATGAATCAAAAAAACAGGGGAAGGGAATGGGGAGGGAATATTCAATGGAGGGGGGAGGGAAGGAGGAAGATTGAAGATTGAACACAGGGAGGGATAAAAACAAAAAATAACAACTAAATCTATCAAAGCTAATGTAAATAAATGAGAATATGGGGGTAGATGGGTTGGATGGGTGAAATAGGAGGAGGATGGCAATGGATTGGGGAGCTGGAAAATGCTGGGTGAGGGAGCCTTCTGAAACGCCTGCTGCTCAGGAACAGTGACTAGCTCAGAAGGTATTGGGAAGGGGGGAGGCAGACAGTTTTGTTTCTTGCTGCGCCCGCCTCAAATCAGCCCCATTGGCTCCGTGCAGCCTAGCCCGTGGCCAATCATAGACTGCCAAGCCAGTGGTCTGAGGCGAAAAGAGATGGTGATTCATCAGGCTGGCTGCTACTCCAAGCCACTCTCCACCCTCCACCCCTGGTGCCTGGAAGTCTGCTCCTAGCTGAGTCAAATGACTTCCCCCTCCCTGCTACATTTGGCCTTCCAGTGACCTGACAGAAGACCATGTTTTAGCCACCCGAACACAACCGAACGCGATTCGAATTGAACGAACTGTTCGGCCATTTCGTAGTTCGGTGTTCGGTTCCGTTCGGTGTGTTCGGCCATTTCGTAGTTCGGTGTTCGGTTCGGTTCGGTGTGTTCGCCATTTCGGTGTTCGGTGTTCGGTGTTCGGTCCGTTCGGTGCGTTCGTGTTCGTGTTCGTGTTCGGTTGTCCGAACAGGCCGAGTTCGGGCCGAACACCGAACTACCGAACCGCGTTCGCCCATCCCTAGTGCCAGTGTGCTGATAAATGCTCAGAAATTAAAGCTGAAGAAATTAAATCTGAGTTAGTGAAGAGGTGAAACCTAAAATATTTCTAGTGATTGCTTTTGGCATTCTGGAATTGAAGGGTGCTCAATTTCATTTTTTCTATTATTCTGCTGCACCTTGAGAAATGTTCAATTGTAATTCATCTGATAGTCTGTAGGGACAACTTCAGAGGTGTTCAATTTCATTTTTTCTGCAGTCCACAGTGACAGACAAGGGCCCTTTTCAGAAGGATGCTCTAATGGTGATCAATGGTCAGTTACATTTTTTTTTATACATGTGGCGGGGCTGCAGGTGTGCTTGATGTGTTCCCTGCAACATGTATTAGCAAATGTAACTGCCAGTTGGTCGCCATTAGAGCATCCTTCAACAAAAGGGCCATAGAGAAGTGTCCTGATGGTGCAAGTGGTGTTGAAGGGGTTAATTTAATTTCATCTTCCAGTGAGGAGTGGTTTTGACTTCTAGGTCCACTGTCCGTGTGAACTGGCCTTGAAAAGTGTTTGGTTTAGGTGATTGTGAGCTGGGGTACAAGTGTACCCCAATTGAAATGCATTGGCCAGGGTACATTCATACCCCAGTAGCAAAAAGCCATTGTAAGCTGGGGTACATTTGTGCCCCAGCACTTTTTTGGACATAAAAGACAGACGGTATGAGGTATCTGGCTGAAATTTGTGTATGTTGTGCTAAGAGGTGCCTGTGACAATGTCCTAATTATTCAAACTTGTAAAGTCACTAATTAGCATATTTTTAAATGCGTTTTTCACTCTGGGGTACACTTGTATCCCAGAGGACTAGGTAAAGGTTAAGGGAACACGGCAGCAGGAGGAAGGTGCTGGAACAGGTATATAGGAGTGTTATGCACATGAGGAAGAGAATAAAAGGAAATCTAATCAAAGCCACTGCCTCCCAGCCTTTCATTATTCAGAGGGTCGACCTTCACAGGTGCTCTGCTAAACAGGGCACTGGCTTGGTTACACATGTTAATGGTCATCCATCCAGCCCACATCTTAGCATCTTCCTTATGAGACTACAGGGAGTAGGTGGTCTTCCAGATATACAGCAACCAGGATGTTTGGGGGTTTATAGACATGTGGAACCATGTCAAAAGCTTACTGAATTTGAGATATATTACATCTACTGCTGTCCCATTTGTCATCCAAGCTAGTAACCCAGTCAACGAAGGAAACCAGATTGGTCTGCAGTATGTCTTGCATTACCAGGGGAAGATGAGCAGGCTCATGCTTAGATGAACCTTCAGGGGAAAGGAGTTCCAATGTGTGGGGCAGCCACCACAAATGCTTTTTAAAATGCCCTTGCTATGTGAATTTGATGGGAAGATGATACATGCAAGAGGGTGCTACCAGCTGACAGAGGCTGTGAAAGCTTTAGGCACCAGTGGAGAATCCGGACCACTGGTGTAATTGCTACTCTTGTAATAGTGGGAAGGAGGCTGGATTATATTCTTCTCTCATCTCTAAATGGAGACCCCCTCTCAAATGACAAAATAGGACTATTTCAATCCTGTCCATAATGTCATGGAATATTGCAAGTTGGTTGAATAAGGTGGGGGATCCAGCTTTTAGGGAATTCTTAGTCATATGACTGTATCCTGCTTCAGGAAACTTGGCTCATTAAGGGATTTGTGATCCAAGACTTCTCAGTCCGCTCATCCCCAGCTATAGCCACAGGAGGCAGGCCAAGTGGTGGCTTTACTCTACTTATAGCAGAATCACTCCAGTCTGAAGTAAGGTTGGTAGGCGAGAATCCCCCCTTACTTCCAGGCCTGGGGTATAGAGATACCATCCTTTATGCCTTTCATTATAATTAATGTATATATCCCCCTGTCAAGTTCATTCCATTATGATCCCACAGTGTGGAGTAAATTGGAAAATATGGTGGCTAAACTATGGGAGGCATGCCCGTTTTATGGCATTCTTCTGGCAGGTGATTTTAATGCTTATCTTGGGGAATCTATTTTGCCAAATAGGGGAACATTATTTGATTCTGTACCTGAGGTGCTACTGCAGAGTAGGCTATCGAGGGATAAAGGTATAAATAGTGTGGGACTTCTGCTGTGTAAGTTGATTGAAGCATCCGATCTCTTACTGCTAAATGGTTCTATGCCGGGGGACATGAGAGGTGACTACTTTTGTCTCACACTTAGGCAGAAGTATAATAGATTCTATGTTGGTTTCTGAATCTTTACTTTTGTTAGTGGCTGATTTTACAATTGTAGCTAATTTTGATTTGGAGCACTTTCCTCTGGTGACTTGGGTTGGTAGATTATGCTATACCAAATGCATACAGGAGCCCCCTTTAAGCAAAGACTTGACAGGCGGTATTCAGGAAAAGAGGATTAGGTGGTCCCTCCAGATACAGGAATCAGTTGCATTACTGTTATCAGACCAAGTTTTGGAAGTATTTGTAGCTACCCATCCCCCCGAACCAGAAGGCATTTTTAGGCCTATGAATCCCTTATTCAGAGGCTTCACCCCCTGCTGGTAACTCAGTATAAGGAACCCAAGGGGGGGGGGAGCATAGAGTTCTCAAATGGTTTGATAGTGATTGCTGCCGAGCAAAGCAGAGTCTAAATCGGTTAGCATGGGCTCTCAAATGAGACAGTACAAATGACCAGCTGCTGGTCGTTTTTTGTTTTTTTTAAAATATCAATGAGAGAGTATAAAAATAAAGGATAAAAAAAGAAAGTGGCAACTGAAATATTGGGAGGAACTGGAGAAGACTGCCAGTGAAGGAAATCCATCTCCCTTTTGGGCCCTAATTAAAAAGCATGGGCGTGGGGGCTACCTGGGGATAGTGGTAATGCCAGGTGGGAGTCCCACTATAGGGCCATCTTTTCAGGGACACCAACCATGAAGAAAGATCTTGTAATAGATTTACTCGAAACCTTGGCCAAGTGGGAGCCTGTCACCCTGTCCCAAGTGAGCTTATTAATAGTACAGCTTAAAGATAAGAAGGCTCCAGGGATAGATTTTATACTGGCCGAATTGCTAAAAAACAATATACAATGGTGGACTCAAGTTTTGGCAGTATTATTTACCATCCTTAATGAAACTGGGAAAATTTCCAAGGCCTGGTCGCAGAGTATCATTGTGCCAATAATCAAGAAAGGTGATCAAACGGAGCCTGCCAATTATCATCCCATCAGTCTCCTGAGTATTGTTGAAAAACTTTATGCAAAATATCTGTTAGGTAGACTTCAGTGTTGGGTAAATGAAAGGAAGCTCATTGGAATTGAGCAGGCAGGCTTTACGAAGGGTGTCGCAACAGTGCATATTTTTGCCTTAGATCAACTTATTGCAAAATATGTTCATCAGAGGTACAAATAACATCTTTACATGTGTTTTGTGGATCTGAAAACAGCTTTTGAGACTGCCAACAGGGAGAAATTACAGTCTTACCAAATGGACTTGAAACTCTTACATATGATTCGGGCTATTCATGGGGGCATATCCCTGCAAGTAAGAATGGATAAATGGGTAGCCTCACGCAACCCATATCAGTTGACAGGGTTGTTAGACAGGGTTGCATTCCGACTCCATTACTTTTCTGTATTTATATTAAAGACATGAAGGAGGTTCTTGCGGATTCTATTTTACATCCTGTAGCACTTGAGGACTACGAATTTTCAGCATTATTGTATGCCGATGACACGGCCCTGGTTTCTCGGACCCGTATTGGGCTTAGCAGGGCAATGGAGGCCTTTTGTGTGTGTGGTAGGAGGGAATTGTTGACAATCAACTACTCCAAAACCAAGGTTCTGGTAATAAGCAGAAAATGGGTACTTCATAGATGGGTGATGGAGGCATACCAGATAGAACAAGTTAGATACTATAAGTATTTGGGGGTACTGGTTTCAGCATCCCCCTCATGGAGAGAGGACTAGGGATGGGCGAATGCAGTTCGGATGTTCGGAGTTCGGACCAAACTTGGTCTGTTCAGACGTCTGAACCGAACGTCCGAACCAAACTCTCGAATGACCGAACAGTTCAGTTGTGCTCAGATGAGTTCCGGGGCAGGAAAAACTTCTTTTCAGGGGGGAAAAAATTAGGTTTTGGTTTTGGTTTCGTTTCAGTTTTGGTTTTGATAGTGCTATTTTTGACTGTCCAGCCAACCCGAACTTGGCTGAACTGAAGCATTGAACCCGAACTCAGGTTTCGAACCGAACATTCAAACCACATTCTGTTCGCCCATCCCTAGAGAGCACTATAAGTACATCAGGGCAACAGCCAAGGCTACCAGTTCTGGTATTGTAAGCTTCTATAGAACTAAAGGAAGAAAGCTGTTCAGGCCAGCTCTGAAATTATTAAAAGCTAAATTAATTCCTCAACTCTTATATGGAGCTCAAGTATGGAGTCCAACTCTGGTTTAATGACCTAGAAGCTGACCAAAATGGAATGTTGTGCACAATTCTTCATGCCCCAAAATGCACGCCTGCAGTCCTGCTGAGAACTGAGGCAGGAATTTGCTGCGTAGCAGTGCTAGCTAAGCTGAACATGTTGAAATTTTGGCTCAGGCTTAATTTGATCAAATCTGATTCATTGGCTCATCAGATTATTCCTATAGCGACTGGTAAGTAGCATATCAAGATTTTGGAATTCCTTCATCCATTGGGCTTTCCCCCCGCGTACATCTTGTCCAAGCCCTTTCTACACGCTTGGGCTGAAATAAAGTAAAGGCTGAGAGACCAGGAGGCCCAGTATACCCAAGAGCTTATAGGCTCCCAACGGGTAGCACATATTTATGCAAGGATCATGACTCCTTCTGATGGGACTTCTTACTTATTTGACCCTAGAATTGGGGAGGCTAGGGTTGCTTTGACCCTAACTAGATTTAATGTTTTCCCCTCAGCCTTCTACAAGGGCAGGCTGAGAGGTACTCCAAGGATGGAGAGGTGTTGTCATTACTGCCAAAGTATAGGGTCTTATGCACCCCAGGAGACAGTGTCCCATATTTTGTTACTGTCCTGCTTATGCCACCTGGAGGCAGTTTTATATTATACCGATTATGCCAGGGGAAGGGTTGCTCCCCTCCCAGCTTGAGCTGATACTTCTGCGGGATGCAGACCCAGAAATTTCAGTTAACGTGGCCAGATTATTTTCCCATGTGTTTAAATTTAATGTTGGCCGCTTGGAAAGAGCTGAGCTCAGGTGCTGACCCTTGCTAGTGGCCAAGTCCAGAAATTAATGTATGGTATGGTATGCTATGGTTTTGGTTCTGCTCTCTCTATATTTGATATTTTGGTAAAGTTTTTTGTATCTTTAGTTTGTTTTTATCACTTTTATTTCTATCTTTTTTGTATGTTGACTTAATTTATTTTTGTGGTATTTATTCTGTTTGTGTTTTAGAATGGCCCATGGCTATGTAAATAAAACTTTGAACTGAACTGAACATCTCTAAATGGCTGATCTAATGTAAAATAAAAATTTCTCCAGCTTGATGCACCACATAAAAATCACACACTTTGCTGTTATGCTCTAGCAAGCCAATCGGACAACTATCGTATACAGACATATATTATCCATTATCTCAATGAGGACAGCATATGGTTATCTATCAAAAAAGTCTCACTGGCCTCTGGCATCAGGCACAAACTTGTTAAATGTATACTTGTAAGAGTTATTAAAGTTATTTGGACTCCAATCCTGCAAATATGCTCATGCTTTTAGGAACTGATACTGGTACAGGTGTGAAAGTGTCAGTGTACACGGGATCAGGACTGCATGCACATGAAGAATTTGTTGCATGTGAGTCATTCACCATTGTGAACTTAGAATATGCACCAGCTTCACACTAAATCTGAATAAAATGTTCACCCAGTTTCCATGTCTAACAGAACTGAGCATTTTGATCAGATTGGAAAGCAGAATTAATGATCAATTGTTAGGATTTCTGACAGGAAGAATTGTATTTTATTTTTGACCATTTGCACATGTGAAAATTACTGCTGCTGTTCTGTGCATGCCCAAAATAACCACCAATATGGTTCAACGTGCACCATTTTGTTTTACAGTAGGCATTTTGTACTATTCAATTCTGCTATTCATTTTTTGCACATTTTTTGCACATGCAAAGAAATAGACAGCTGTATTGTTTTTGTGGAACTATTCTAAAAAAAAAAAAGAGTGGCTGTTTCAAACAAGCCCTTCTGTGTGTATATGGTCCTGAACCTTAAGGAGGGACCTGTGTTCACTGCATTTTCCCCATTGACAGCAAAGGGGGGGTGGGGAATGACACAGTGAGCACAGGTCCCTGCCTGTAAGGGAGGAGTACTTGTGTATTGTCTCTATCTCTAGGTTTGGCAGACTACAAAGTGTTAAAACATAAAATAACATCAAACCTCTTCCCTCAGTGCATCAGTCCCCAAATAGTTCCAACTTGCACATTCTTGAGAACCACTAGGGAATAGAACCTCCTGTCAGTGCTTTAGTTTTATCACTGTGCCATGGAACTTTGGGATATATCTTTCCAATGTTAGGAAGCATTAACCTGTAATATAGTGGTTTGAGGGACAGCAGGTGCTGAAATTGCATCAGACTGAAACTAAGGAGGAAAAAAGAAATAGTAATATGTGATGTGATTTTTAAAGTCACTATTTTCACTTTCTAGGGTGATGAGAAACCCTGCGTACATTATCAGTTTTAGCACAGTGTTTTTAGCTATTAGTCCATGAACAAAATTGTGCCCATCTATAGTTGTCCTGAGACACGTCCCACAGCCATTTCCCAATATGTGTACACTCTATCTCAGGCCCTTTTCAAATGGGCCACAGTGGATGGGTGTTTGCCATGGTGGCAAACTCCCTCACCATGGTGGCCAGGGCTGCCTCGAGGTTCCTTGAGGTGTGGGAGCTGTCCATTACATGTGCCTGAAGCAGGGCCCACCTATACCCTGCTTCAGGACCCTTCCTGCCACTGCCAAGCTCTACCTCTGGGTCCTGCCACTAGTGTGCAGTCACTACCAGGTAGGCGTGCTGGGCGTTCCTGGAGAACCACAGGTTGGTGGTGAAGTGGACCGTGCCCCATCCAGCCCCTGCCAGCTGCTCCCTCATCTGCTCCTTCAAAGCCCTGTACAGCTGTGCCACCACAGTCCGACTCAGGGTGGAGCAGGGAGGCAGTTTAAACTGGGGGGCCAGGAATCCAATCAGCCACTGGAAGCCCTTGTCCTCTACAATTTGAGAAGGGCTGCCCATCCAGCAACATCATCTCAGCAAACAGGCGCTTGGCTTTCTCCTGAAAAGCCACACTGCCCTCCAGCACCCAATGACCTTGGCAGCTGCCCCCACCCCTGCTCCTCCATAGTGGACTGACGCTCCTGGCGAGACTCCTGCTGCTGTTCTGCCCCCATACTTCTCCTGCTGCCAGAGCCAGGAGCAGTTGGTGTGGGATGCTTGTCCACTGAAGGGCCAGGCAACTGGCCGCTGCTGCAGTCGGGAACCTTCTTCCTGACTGCAGCAGGAACTGGCATCTATTTCCCCTGCCTTCCCACTTGGCATCAGAGCACTGTGGCATGCGTTGAGGTGCCTCCTCATTGCAGTTGTCCCAAGGTTGGTGAGCACCTGCCCACGCTTCACTAGCTTATTGCAAAAAGTGCACTGCACCTCTCTGGGATCATCTGTATGCACCAGCTTAAAATGTTCCCAGACTGAGGATTTCCCCCCCCCCTCCTGCCTTCTGGCCCGCGCTGGGTGATGCCCTGCTCCCAGTGGTGCTGGGAGGGGGAGAACTTAATGGCACTGGCAACATAGCTCTGGGAGGAAGCTCAGCTCCAGACATCTCCTCTGTGGCACTAGTGTCTGCCTCTTCCTCACTGTCCCCGATCATGGTGATGTTCCGTGAAGGAGAGTACTGGGAACCTGAAGTTAGACTGCCCATGCCCACCATGCTGCTGGCACTCTCCCTGTGCCCCCATCTATAACTGGTAGTGCTGTTGCTGCTATTCCTCACCCTACTGACATTGCCCAGGGATTGGTCCCTGCCTCTAGCAGTCAAATGGGATCCACCAGCTCTGCACTGCTGGTGATCGCCTTGACAGTGGGGGACATTGGTGGCCCTGTAGGAACATCGCAAGCAACCCCAGCACATGCACCACCAGCAGCAGAGACAGACGCAGTCTCAAGTGCTGCAGGCCTTCCAGTGCCCTGCATGGCAGCGGAGGAGGGCACTGCCAGGAGGCAACGCTGAGCCGCTGAAGCCTGTTGCCCTAAATGAGGCCTGTGGAGTCTGGGTCATGGTGATTTGCTCAGGCTGCTACCTGCTGCCGCTCCCCTGGCACGGCCCCTTCCGCCTCTGGAATGTGCCCCATTGGCTCCCCTAGAGGCAGTAGACTGGCCTCTCCTTCCCTTCTCTCCTTTGCCCTCCAAAATAATGTTGTTATATTTAAAAAATAAATAAAAAATAAAAAAATTAAATTTTTAATCTAATAGATTTTGTGTGTGTATAATATATATACTAAATCTAACTGCTATAACTATTCTAAATACTATCAACTAAATGGATTTTCTATCTAATAAGTACAAAGGCCTACTCCTACAAACACTAACAAAATAACTAAACACTATCTCTATCTCAGCTAACTCCTACAACTCTACTATCTCCTATCTATCTGGGATGGCGAGAAAACACAAAGAACACAGAGAGGGGTACAAAACTGAAATGACACCTAAATCAATCTAATGCTACTCAAAATGAATAAAAAGACATGGGAAGGGAATCAGGGATGGAATAAATATAGAGGGAGAGGGACAGGATTCAATGGAGGGGGGAGGAAGGAAGATTGAACACAGGGAGGGGTAAAAACAAAAAATAACACCTCAATCTATCTAATCTAAGCTAAATAAATGATAATATGGAGGTTAATGGGTTGGATGGGTGAAATAAGAGGATGGTAATGGATTAGGAATAGGAAGGAACAAAAACTGCTGGGAGAGGGAGCCTTCTGAAACACTTGCTGTCAGGAACAGTGACTAGCTCAGAAGGTGTTGGGAAGGAGGGAGGCCAACGAGCTTTGTTTCTTGCTGCGCCCACCTCACTGCAAGCCCCATTGGCTCCATGCAGCCTAGCCCGTGACCAATCGCAGACTGTGAAGCCAGTGGTCTGAGGCAAAAAGGGATGGTGATTGGGCAGGCTGGCTGCTACTCCAAGCCTCTCCACCCCTGGTACCTGGAAGTCTGCTCCTTGACTGACTCCCACCTCCCTGTCACGTTGTGCCTTCCTGTGACACATTTTTGCAATCCGAACTCAACCAAACACGATCCGAACTGTTCTGTCGTTTCAGCGTTCGGAATAGAGTTCGGTTCAGTCAGTTCGGGTTTGGTCGTCCGAACAGGCCGAGTTTGGGCCGAACTCCGAACTTCCGAACCACGTTCGCCCATCCGTATTTCCAGACAGTATGGGAACACTTGCTCTTGCCTCAGCACTAGGTGCAGGGCACTGAGGGAACAATGGGATTAAAAAACTTAGAAAAAATATTCATTGTGATTTGTCTCTCTGTGATGGCAGTCTCAAATCTCCCTCATTTTGACAGCTTATCAAAAAATTTCCACAAAATTCACATTTTTTAGGCAGAATCCTTTCAGGAACATGTTCAAAATTCATATGCTGCTTGTACAGGCCTTTCAAACATTAATGCGGTCTGGAGGGGAGCAGGGCTTGTGGGGTGTGGCTTCTTCAATCCGCCACCCAGTGACACCTTTGGCAAAGCCCTCCACTGCCCTGTGTTTCTACATCATCTTGGAAGCTCCCTGAATTGTGGTGAGACCCAGCTGCTAGTGGTTTCCTGATCCCCATCTGGAGTGACCACGCCTGTGCTGCTACTCATCCCAGGGCTTTAAAGAGCTGCCGAGGCTATGCCGGTGCATCACGCCTAAAGGCACTGCGCACAAGGGAGCGCCCTTAGGTGCTGACCGGGCCAGGGCCGCTTCTTGCTTGGACTTTGGATGAACGGTCCTTGCTATGGGCAAGAGGAGACGGAAGGAGGGGGTGCTCACACAGGCCCAATCCAGAGCTTGGTAATCATCATTAAAAGATTACCTGTGGTCTCCTGAGGTGAGGCCACCTGTGTCTGGTTTGGTTTCCCCAGGCTAGCTCTAGTAAACCATTAGTTTTGGAAGAAGATTCAGGGGATCAGTTGGGGCTTGTAGATGTTCCAGCCACCCCCTCTCCTGAAATGTCAGTCTGATCCAACAGAGGTCACTACGGGGTATTCCCCTTTTTCCTATAATGATCATGGGGACCGCACTATGGACCAGTTGGGTAACCAATGTTTCACCGTGGGTGATCTAGTTTTCAAGTTGTATGCCCAACAGGAGAACATTTAATATGTAGCTCAAACTTTATAGACTCCAGTTGGGGATTGTTATCAATACACTTAAACTATTGAGGGCTGATATTCCTAACAGTGGGGATCTACCTCGAGGTAGGACCTTGGCAGGAACCCAGGTCCATCATGATGATATCCGATACCAGGAACTTTCTCATGGATGTATGTTACCATCAAGCAATCTGCCTTGCAGCAGGACCCCCAGGTCTTGGTCTTTAAAGTTGTTCCCCTGCCATCAGGGTACTTACCTTCTTGGTCTTCTAATTATGATATTCAATGCCATTTGTCCCACATCTTGGGTACATTGATTAGGTTGGATTTTATACTTGGTTACCATTTGTTGCCATCACCCTTGTACACCTATCGGGTATTGATTCAGTTCTCTTCATCCCTGATAGTGGTTTATCTTTGGCACCACGCCTGCCTATTTGCTTCATGGGGGTCATATTTATCAAGGTGCTATGTTAACCCTGTAATTTCTCCCTTGTTACCAGCTGCCTCCAGAGGTGTGCCTGCTCCATCTATTGTTAACCAAGGTAATTTGGGTCCAGACCCATTACCTGTGGGAGAGCCCATCCGGGTATCTGCGCAGTTGGCTACCATTCTTTTGAACCCACAGACCCCATTCAGTTGCCAGGAGGCACCCCACCAGCTTCATGCTTTGCATGGGGCAGCTAGGAAGGGAGCTGAATGCCAGGTTTTGCCACAGCTTCTAGTTCTATTGGACCTACACCCAAATCCTCCATTACCTCACGTCTAAGGGCACTCGCTTACCCTGATGATACGTGTTATAATAATTCCATTTTAAGAGCAAATGGTATGAAGCCATTTGCCTCTTCCACCTTGGGTGTTTCAGATGGTAATATTGGTGGCCCAACAAATCTGGCGATAGATCCTTCCGACCCTAATACTGGCCCTCCTGCCTCACTACGTTGACTAGCTTCGGGACCTCTAGTAGGGAACCTGAATTTGTGTTTTTGGAATCTGGCGGGGTGGGACAGGCATAAAATGGATCCAGACTTCCTTGCTTATGTGGGCAATTTTCATATTGTATATATCCAGGAAACCTGGTCCAAATCCTTGTTGGTTTTGGAGGGTTTCAAGGCTTACGAACTACCAGTTACCACATATAGTACTAGAAGACGCCCCTGTGGTGGCCTGGGCTGCCTTGTTTCCAGTAGATTACCATATCAGGCAATTGAGGTCACCAAGATACCTGCCTTAGCCTTAGCTTTCGTTCTTTTCATTGGATCATCAACCTGGGTTGTAATTAACATACATTCTGCTGTGCAATGCAGGATCTTTTAGGCAAACTTGTTGGACTGATTTGGAGGATCTGGTAGACTTGCTTATAAATAAGTACCCAGAGGCTTTAATATTTTTAGCAGGTGACTTCAATGCTAGGTTGGGTGCAGGCAACCAGGATCCTTTTGGTAGGCTTTCATCTAGGGTATCTAAAGATCCTAGGAAAAATTCATCCGGTATTAGATTAGCCAAACTTGCTACATCCAATAGGCTCCATATCTTAAATGGGTCAGGTTTTAGAGATGCCAAAGGGGAGCTTACCTATTTGTGACATTTAGGGTCCAGTACTGTGATTCGTCCCCTGTGATTCCTTATATAGCGAATTTCCATGTGGGGACAGTCCTCCTGGTCAGTGATCACATACCACTGGCTCTTTCCCTGGGTAAAACTACTCCCCTGTTGCTCAACCCTATGGTTGGTGATATGGCTCTGGGCGACCTTGAACTTCATGTTGCTGTTCAATGGGACAGGATATCTGCAAGCTCTCTAGAGGCCATTCTTTCCGATCCTGGTTCCTTGAGTCTGCGTTCAGCACTTCTTGCCTCTGATGGAGATTTAAGCACTATGAAACTTTACAATCAATTGGTTGGTAATTGTCACCAGTTCCTTAAGATCTTAGGAACAGGAGCCTCTGAGCAATCTAGGCAACTCCAACCACATACCACCAAGGATTGGTATGACAAGGAATGCAGGGTTGCTAAGGCAAGTTGGTTAGTTTATACCGAGAATACAGGATGTCTACTGCCACCAAACTGCCCTCTTCCTACCATGTATTTAAACTGGAGTATAGGAATCTTATTAAATCTAAGAAAAGGCAGTTTTATCAAAATAGGTGGGTTAAATTGCAAATAGCAGCAGATCAAAAGAATATCAAGGAGTTTTGGCGTTTAGTAAATGGAAGCATTTCCTGCAAACCCACTATAGCAGGCTCCCCAATTTTACCCAGTACTTGGATGGAGCATTTTTGCCAGTATTTAACTCCACTCCAGATAATGATCTAGGAGAAGCCCCTAGATAATACTAACCCCTAGATAATACTAACCTGGGTCCCCTTTGGGCACTGGTTTCCATAGGCGAAGTAGAACTCTTGATTGAGTCCTTTAAAACCTTTGCCTTTTACCATGAAAAAAATTAAACTCATGTTATCATGGGGTGGATTTCTACCCAAAGCTGATTTTGACCTGGGGATTGAAAGTGTGCAATAAAACGTAAAAAAAAATTTTTTTACAGTAGCCACACAATCTCTGCCCAGCACACACACACAGACATTATAGTCTGTTTCATGAGAAATACCAGCTCCACATATGAATAAATAAACCAACACTACTTGTTTTTCTTTGCAAAAACATTATTTTTATTCAAACTACAGAAAATGGTTTTTATGAACTTTAACTATCTATATAAGTTAAAGTAGTGCCCCCAAGAGCCAGCCCCCCCACTGCCTTAGTTCTATCTCCCCGTGCAACTTGTTCCAGCCAGCCCCTCAGTGCCTCCACTCACCCCTGTGCCTGCCATCCCCTGTATGCCTGCCATCCCTCATTCCCCTCCTGCAAGCACCCAGCCAGCAATCATACCACACAAAATCTCCAGGGAGGAAGAATGGTCACTCTGCCCCTGGACTTCAGGATGTGGCTATCACCTGCTAATGGCCCATAAGGTATTTGTGGGTTGTTTTTTTTCATTTCTATGGTCAGTTTGAGGACAATGAGGGCACTTCCGGCTTGCTTGAGAAATGGAACCTATGAGAAGGGAGATGGAGGCTAGGTGCGAAATGAAATCTATCAAACAGACTAAGACTGAAACCTAGGAGGCTGGGTGAGAAAGGAAGCTTTGCAGATGGAGTGAGCAAATGAAAAATCTTTCATGGCTACTTTTTTTCTATTAGGCACTAGTGGAAACATTGAGAGAGGTTCGTGGCAGTGAAGGGGTTAATTTTCATTGTTTCTGCCAGTCTAAAGTGACCTTGCCTTCCATGTCCTCTTGCAGTCTGAACTGGTCTTTAAAAATGTTGATTTGGCTGCTTTTAAACTGGGGTGGACATCCACCCCAATTGAAATGCGTTGGCTGGGGTTAGACTTCCACCCCAATAGGAAAACTCCATTGACGCTGGCGCAATTTTTCCACCCCAGGCCTTTTTTTAGTTTTGATGTTATAGAAAACCAACAGTAAGAGAGATGGATGAAATTTGAGTGTTATGCCCAGAGGTGCTTGTGACAATGTCCTAAAATCTCAAACTTGTAGAGTCACAAATTACCATATTTTTAAAATGTTTTTTCCCACCAGGGGATGGAAAACAACCCCACGATGGTAGGCAAATTAAGAATGTCAAAGCTGAAGGCTGTGACTTAATACACGTAGAGTTTCTGAAGACTCGCAGGGACTGGTGGTTTCCAATACTGGCCGCACTTTTCACGGCTATCAACAACGTAGGGACCTTACCAGTAGGAAGGGAAAGAGCAGTTTTTATCCCGATGTTTAAGAGAGGCTCCAATTGTGACCTGACCAATTATAGGTCCACCAGCCTCCTGTGCATCGTGGTAAAGATATATGCTAACTTTTTGCTTCACAGGTTCACTGACTGGCTGGTTGGAGAAAAGATTATTGCTATTGAACAGGCTGGTTTCCAGCAGGGGCGCTCTCCCACTGAATTGTGCCTAGTTCTCTATCATGTAATTGCGAAGTATAAGTCCCATAATGGGTCTCTTTGCTACCTTCTTGGATTTGAAGGCAGCATTCGATTCAATAGACAGTGCACTTCTTTGAAAGAAGCTGGCTGATTCTACCATTGACAGGTGCCTTTTAATTCATCTAATTTATCTAATTCATTCATTGTATATTAAGTCTTCCCTCTCCGTGAAAGTCGACCGCCAGGGACATTTGACAACGCCCATTGACACCAATAAAGGTGTTCGGCAGGGCTGTGTCTTGGTACCTGCCCTGTTTGATTATTCTATTAATGATGTGGCATCCCTGATGGTGACTCCAAATTTCTTTCCACCGAAATTAGCAGAGAGGTCGTTAGGATGCCTACTGTTTGCAGATGATGTAGTGCTTTTATCTCAAATGCTAGTTGGGCTTAAGAGGCAGTTAGCATCTTTTATATGCTTTTGCAAAGAGATGAAACTTACCATCAGCATCCAGAAGACCAAGATCGTGGTATTCACGAGCAAGAGGACTTACAACTGGGATATCATGGGGTTCCATTTCCAGCAGGTTTCTAGTTTCTGCTACCTCGGCCTTTTGTTGCATCAATCAGCATCTTGGAAGCATCATGTCCAGCGAGCCATTTTAGCTTCTAAGGGCCCTTCCCAAGCAATATTAGGCTGCTTTGCATGGTCAGGCAGGTCAGCTGTTCCATCTGCTATTCAGACATTTAGTGCCAAAGTCCATGCACAGGTGCTGTATGGGACTGAAATTTGGGCTGCCTTTTTCACCCATACTCTTAACCCGGTATAGGCAAGGTTCCTCCAGGGACTTTTGCAAGCACCGAGGGGGATGCCATACGCTGCACTTAGGGCAAAATGCGGCCAATTAAGCTGGCAGCAAGTTGCTCTTGAGCAGGCTTTCAGGTTTTGGTTCAAGTTGGTGAACCCACAGTGCTCTGAGCTGTTGCGCTCTATTGGTATGGATGCCTTTCAGAATCCCTGGATGGGCTTAATGCATTTATCTCTTCAACAAATGGGTTTCTCATTAGAATACCTCTCGCATAAACCCTTTGCCTCCCTTAGTAAGGAAGTTACAACTCAATTACGCGATATAGATAGACAACTGGAGACGAGTAGAATTGCTGCCTCCCTGCGCATGTGTCTCTATCTAGATTTTGTACCAGACCCGGGGCAAATGGCCTACTATCTCTGGGCATAAATTTCTGCTTGGAGCAAAAACTTAATTTTGTCTGCTCGTTTTAATGCATTGTCCTCACAGGTCATGGAGGGGTGCTTGGCAGGTTCCCTTTGGAAGAAGGCTTTGTCCATTTGACAAGGAATTGGTAGAAATGATGGGACATAAGTTGCTCTATTGCCACCTATACGATCATTTGAGGCAACAATTCTTGGTGGATTATCTAGCTAAACTCCCAGGTAGGTTGAATTTGGTAATTCTTTCAGGGGACCTGAGGAGAGATTTGGATCGAGGGGGTGTAGTTGGATCCAGCCGCCTTCTATTTTGACATCTGGGCAATCTCCCACCCCTAGTGTGGTCCTGCCCAGCATGACTCTCTCCACCTGTGAGCAGCGGGACACGACTTTCAACACCTGTGACGCTGGCATGCATGAGTTCCCCCAGCAGCTACCTTAAATACGGCGCCGGGCGCAAGGGTGCCGGGCACAAGGGCGCTGGGCTGTCTTTAAGGTAGCTGCTAGGGGAACTCGCGCACGCCAGCATCACAGGTGTTGAAAGAGTCCCGTCCCACTGCTCACAGGTGGACAGTCACGCCAAGAAGTGTGTTAAGGAAGTCTCCACACTTCCTCAACACAGGTGGAGACTTTTGGGTTGGGGGGGCTGATACCCTGTATGCCCTTCCTACCCTTAGGCCGGGGAGTAGTGTGGCCCCCTCTTTGGAAGTTATACAGGATGCTTTGTCCAGATGTCCCAAAAATTCAGACCTCTTACTTGTGAACTCCCCCTCTTCTTGCTGTTGGAATGGGTGTTGTGTGTCAGCATCCCCGCCTGCAACTCAGGGATTGCCATCAGACCCTTTAAATTATATAGATGCTCCCTTTGTGGAGTCTGTGGGTAATGAATGCTTTGAAGTTGGAACCCTAATATCCAAGCTCTATGCTCAATTCGAGAGCATTAATATGCAGTTAGAGCTGCATAGGATGCAACTAGGAATCCTTGCTGACATGATAAAAATATACAGGGCGGATTTAGTCAAGGGTGCTAGGAGTAAAGAACAGGTGATGGTATCTGTTGGGACTCAAGTCTCACAGAATGGTGTCTTAACCCAGCCCTTTTTCCCAGTGAGCACTGACACCAATTCTGCATGCTGTGGCAAGCAGGCCTCACTTCAGGTAGATACAAAGGTGTTATTCTTTTATATTACACCTTTGCCTTCTGGCTATTTACCAGACTGGACCTTGAAGTCCACCATCCTGAGGCATCTTTCCCATATTTTGGATTGCTCACTAAATTTTGGAGCTATAGCTTCCTATACGCTGCTGCCAGCACTATTTGACTCCCAGCATGTTTTGCTCCATTTCCACTTGGCAGCCATAGTAGATAACTTGCTACTACACACTAGGCCACTTGTTGCTTGGGGGGTTCGCCTTTCTAGAACCTACACAAAATCTGCAGTTTCCCCTTTGCTGGCTTTGGTTCACTCGAGTATGCCTGCAGTCTCCTTTTTGTCGCCGACTAAGAACAAAGGCCGTTCCAATTTTAGTTGTACTCCAGTAGCTTGGTAACCAGGCAATTTGTCTGTGGAATCACAGTTGTCCTCAGGTGGCTAGGCCATTTTTGATCTTGGCTGAGGATCTCCCTAAAGGAAAAGAGAGCTTAACTACAGATAGGGTGTGAATCCTCTGGCCCCATGTTGGGCAATAGCCAGGCTGTTCCTCAATCTTCTCCGTCTGGGGATACAACAAGTAGACCCCTGAGACATGGCGGTCAGGACTCTGTGCTGGTATCCTCCTTATGACTGTCTGACATACCATCTAGCAGTGAACTCGCACTATGCTCATGGAATATAGCATGATGGGATAGGCATTCCAATGACTCTGATTTCCTGACCTATCTTAGCAGGTTTTCAGTGATTCTTGTCCAGGAAACCTGGTCAACAAGCCCCATTGCACTGGAGGGCTATACCCCTTATTTTCTTCCAGCTGTTCACTGGAAATCAAGGGGGCGCCCATGTGGTGGGTTGGGTTGTTTTGTGGCCCATAATATTCCCTTTAAGATAGTGGAAATTTTATCGTCGCCCCACTTGATTCTAGGCTTTGTGGCCAGGCTCGGGTCGGTTAGATTAATAATCTTGACAATATATATACCCCTTGCAATGCCGGGTCCTTTCAGGCATCTATGTGGGATAGGCTCGATCAATTATTGATGGAAGTGTCCATCAAGATCCGGAGGGCCTAATTATTCTAACAGGTGACTTGAATGCCAGAATGGGCTCAGATGACCAGGCCATGGTGCCCTATTCTAATGGGCAACTGTTTGTACCAACAGAATGGCTAGCCCTGAGGAAGTCCAAAGATAACATCAGTAATTACTCTGGAATCAGGCTAGCCAAGCTACTTATTGCCCAAGAGCTATATGCCCTAAATGGCTCGAGATTTAATGATCAGGAAGGAGAGTACACTTTTGTCGGGTCACAAGGCCCCAGTGTGGTCGACTTCATTTTAGTCTCAGCCAGGGCACTTCCTTTGATTGCAGACTTCACTGTAGGTTCCCCTTTGGTAGGAGATTATCTCCCTTTGCTGCTTACTCTTCTAGTTCAAGTCCAAATTCCACAGCTTACGTATAGCCAGCAAGATAATCAGGCCGTGACTTTAGAGCATTTTGAGGTCTTAAAGGCCTCCCTGTTGGGATGAGGCTGTATCTACATCTCTGGAAGGGTACACATGACTCAGCCCCATGTTGTCTCCCTCCATGAGAAGCTGCTATAATCAGCTAGCAACTTAAGTACTGTGGATCATTATACCCAGCTAACCACAGGTCTTTCTACTCATCTTCAGGGAATGGGGTGAGGTGCACCCTTAGTGAGTGTTAGGTTTCATCAGCCGTGGTTTGACAAAGAATGTCGGGAGGCTCGCCGTATAATGGAGATGTACTATTCCTATTGGAGGAGTGGGGCAGCTACCTTGTCCCCTGAATATATCACCTATAGGACAAAATATAGGAACCTCATTAACAGCAAAAAGAGGGGTCTTGGGGACGTTCTTTGGAAGACCCTTCAGGCAGCTGAGGCTCGAGATGCCAAGAATTCTGGCAAGCACTAAACGGATCTATTGGGGTTTCCCAGAAACTCAAGTCCTCCCCAGCAGTAGTACCATCAAAGTGGATGGCTTATTATGACAAGCTTTACAATGCTGGGAGGGAAGAACTTCACCATCAGGCTCCCCCAACTTCCAACTTGGATGAAATTCCTTCATGGCCCACGGTTCAGGAGGAGGAGATTGAGGCGGTAATAGATTACTTCTGTAAAAACCACGCTCCAGGGGTAGATTTAATTCGTGCTGAGTTTCTTAAGGCACACAAGGCCTGGTGACTACCTATCTTGGCAATTTTATTTACTGCTATAAATAACAGCGGGGCAGTCCCCCGGGATCGGGATACTGTGCTCATTATTCCCATTTACAAGGAGGGTGTCAAATCAGATCCAGCAAATTACAGGCCGATTAGCCTGTTGTCTGTGGCCTCCAAAGTCTATGCCACGTTTTTACAAGGGAAACTGACTGATTGGATGACCCAGACCCAGGGTCTTTCAATTGAGCAGGCAGGGTTCCAGCGAGGCTGCTCTACAATTGAGCAGTGCTATGTCCTTCATTATTTGGCATCTAAGTACAGGACACACAATGCAGCCCTGTATGTTGCTTTTTGGATCTCAGGGCGGCTTTCGATTCAGTGAACAGAGCCATCCTGTGGGGTAAGCTGCAGGCTTCATCTATAGATAAGCACCTCTTGGCCCTAATTCAGTCACTTCATGCGCATTCCTCCCTGGTGGTCAAAGTTGATCAGCAAGGCCACCTTACCCCCCCCCAGTGTCCACCTCAGTAGGGGTTAGGCAGGGATGCGTTCTGGCCCCAGTTTTATTTAATTATTTTATCAACAATGTCATACCTACTATGGCTGAGTCCCACTTCTTCCCTCCAAAATTAGCCAGTCGATCTATTGGCTGTCTATGCTATGCAGATATCGCCTTGCTTTCACAGACTCGAATAGGGCTTATCCCGCAGCTTCAAAGCTTTGCGACCTTTTGCCAGGACAATGCACTAGATATTAACTACAACAAATCAAAGATTATGTGTTTTTTTTCTTCCAAATCTAAGATTCAGTCTTGGTCGGTTGAGGAATTTCCCATTCAGTAGGTCTTGGCCTTCCGCTATCTAGGCATTCTCTTCCACAAGTCAGGCAGTTGGTGAGAGCATGGAACCAGGGCATTAAAAGCAGCTCAAGGCTCAGCCCAATTTATTACTGGCCTTTTTTGCAGGCATGGAAGATCTGCAGTCCTTCCAGCCCTTCAGGTATATACCAGTAAGATTCGGTCCCAATTGCTTTATGGGGCCGAATTGTGTGCCCCTTTTTGTTCTACGCTGGTGGATAAAATATAATCTAGGTTCCTTAGGAAGCTTGTGGGTGCCCCACGGGGCACCTCTTTCACAGCAATTCGATCTGAACTGGGGCAGGTACCCTGGTCTCAGGCTGCTAATGAGTCTGCCTTGAGATTCTGACTAAAGCCTCAATCTGGTCAGGCATCCCCACTTCTAAAGCATCTGGCAAAGGACCCTTTTGTCACTCAGTGGTCAGAGAAAATCAATTTGCAAATTAGGCCGTTGGGTCTCCCCAGAATATCTATCTCACAAGCATCCAGACTCACTAAAAGGGGAGATTCTGACCCGCTCAAAAGATATGGGCTGGAGATTGGTGAGTTGGGGCTATTCCCTCATATCCGAGACTATCTCATGTGGATTCCGGAGATGGGGCAAGTTGCAAAATACTTAGATGCTCCATTTTTGGAAGGGCAAAGCAGCCTATTTGCTGTGCTAGATTAAATGCCTTCCCGTCTCGTGTTTGAGGGGCGAATTGATGGTACACCTTATGCCAATCGTATATGCCCATTTGACAACCTGGAAGTAGAGTCTGTAGCACGTATCATTCTCCGCTGCCATTTATACAACCATTTGCAGACGGAACATCTGGTGTCTATTATAGAGGCCCATCCAGGCAGATCTGACTATAATCTGCTGGCTCTGATCCTTAACAGTGCTAAAATTGATGTTATCAAGAAACTTGCCACCTTTTTAATGCATGCCTTTCAGTATAGGAAGTCCTTTATTAGTCATCTCCCTTTACCCTCCTAACTCTATTTGACATTGGGGGTTCCCCCCTAGGTCACATGTACCTCATTTAGGGATGGTGTATGCTGTATTTATGTAATGTGTAAATGTTAGATATTTTTATTCGTTTGGTTTTACAATGGTCTATGACCACGCAATAATAAATTTGAAAAATTGTAATTCTTTCCTTCCTACTGGACAACTCTGATATAGATGTTGTCTAAAACATGGCCCACTTCTTGGTCCATATGTTCCACTGTAGGAATAGATTTATGGCATTTAAACCAGCTCAATCTAGCCCCTAAGTTAAGGCTGACTACCTAGCTGACCCTTTTGAGTTTAGTTAAGGGCATGCTATGTATTATTTACATACATGCATAGCGAGGCACTTAAAGTGCAATTACCCCATGGGTGGATGGTTCGCATTTGCTGGGTAATAACCTTATAGCGTGTACACAACGATCATTTTATTTTTTGTATTTGGTTTCTTAAATTTTAGCATTCAATGGTTGTATGTTGCTTAACTGTATTTAACTATGAACTGAATTCTTGAAATGCAATGGCCATGGGCCACGCATAGCAATAAATATTCATTCATTCATTCATTCATTAATGCTAACTAGCAGAGAGTGTACCCCTCCCAAGCAATATTGAGCAGTAGGGCGTGTAACGGCAGTTGAATTTGAGTAGCAGTATGAAAAGTTGCGGTAGGAACAAAATACATTTTTGTTTTTATTATTTATTTGTTTTTTTATCCCACCATCTCTCTAAGGCTCATGTCAGGTTACAGCTCATAAAAACATTGTAACAGGCCACCAGTTGTCTCTGGGGTGTAAGTGTTTGCAGAGTGTAGCCCCAAAGAGTATGCACCAGTCCAGGATCTATAAAAATTCTCTACAGTTTATTTACAGTATACAATCCAGGCCAGGTATCAAGCTTCTGGCCAGCCTTGATACAGTTACTCACAGTTCTTTAGAAGCCGAGACTACACACAGTTCTTGACTAGTTGTATTCAACTCTCAGACTCTTCTCAAGGCACCTTCCTTCAGGTTCTCTGGGTTGACTCCTCTCTTGCTGGGAGCAGACTGCAGAAATGTTCTCCCTCTCACCATCCAGAGAAGACTGTTCTCTTCCTGGGTTGGCCTCTTCCTTTTATTTTCCAGGCCATGCCCACTGACTTCCGCTTCCTGCGCAGTGGCCACCTTAGGTGACTCACATGGCAGGAGCCATTTTGTGGTAGAGCCCTGCCACAAACGTATACAGAAATATACACAGAATATAACCATAACCTTTTGCCAAGAAAAAAATGACACTCAAGTTGTCTTGGTGTAGATTTCTAACCCAAGCTGATTTTTAGCCTGGGGATTGAAAATGTGCAATAAAATTTAACTTTTTTTTTTACAGTAGCCACACAATCTATACCCTGTGTGCACACGTGCACGCACACACACATATTAGTCTGTTTTATGAGAAATGCCTGTTCCACGCATGAATAAATAACCGACATTACCAGTTTTTCTTTGCAGAATATGGTTTTTATGAACTTTAACTATCTATATTTAACCTAATCCAAAACTTGAAGAAAATAAAACATTGTAAAAACCCTGAAATGATGTAAAAGTTGAACAATGAATGTAGAAAATATATATTTTACAACAAAATGCAAACAATCCAACAGATGGCCCTACAAACATTCCTCACAACCCACCAAGAAGTTGAGGTGCCTTTTGCATAAAAATGTGCCACATTCTTCACATTTGAAAATACATTTTTGTCTGCTTTTCTAGGGCAGAAGTAGCACCGTCCAACAGAGACCCTGCCTCTTCTTGAACAGGTCGAGTACTGTAGCCAAGCATGGTCAATGCTTATATGGCATGCAAAGACAGATGCTGGGGATTTAGCAGTCTTTGGCTAATATCCCTCAATAAGCTGTTCCCCCAGCTGGCAAAGGAACAAGTGTCATCTCACTTTTGCCTGTACCATGTTCCAGTTTGGATTGTGTATAATCCACAGTATAAAACTTGCAATTCCAGCCACATCTAACATGTTGTAAAACAATGCCATTGGCCACCTACAGGTTTTTCTTTTAGAACTATAGATGGTGGCTGGATCTATGTTGTCCACTCCACTTTTGGTAGTGTTGTAGTGCAGAATGGAGTGAGGCTTCGTCTGCTCTCCTTTCACCACCATGTCATGGTGTATCGTGAAGAGAAGGATTACAGCTTTCCCCTTCTTTTGGCATGTATGAAACTAATGTGTATTTCCCTTCAAATCCAAAGACGGATGACAGAGGTTCTCTATGGGGATGTGGCTGCATCTCTGCTGGTATGTCTGGCTTGTTCTGACGAATTCCCCCCACATAGGTCAAGTCATTTCCCAAAAGTGTGGCTGAAAGTTCAGTGCTACTGAAAAAGTTGTCCCCAACTACATTTCTTCCTGTGCCATAGTAGGGCCCAACAAGCCTTTCTACAACATGGGCATCTACTTTCCCTTCCCGTGGTGCTCCTGGTTGTTTGCCAAGATAAATGTCCCCTATGAGTGGGTACAATGTTTGAGCATCACAGCACTACCATATTTTGAGGCTGTATTTGCTTGGCATGTACTGGCAGAAGGGACAGCATCCTCTGAACCCCACCAACTGTTCATTCACAGTGAGGTCGGTGCCTCGTATGTAGCACTTCTGCAGTTGCTGCTCAAACAAAGTCTAGACGTCTCTAAAGGCAGCCACTTATCGGTTGCCTTTCTCTCCTCTCTTGTGGCTTTATTATCGAATCTTATGTACCATGTTGTTGCAAAAAACCTATCTAGGCTCATGGTTCCTCTAAAAAAGGGATGCCCCCAGCGTGTGCTCCACATTTCCTGGAGTGCTTCATGGTTTGCATGAAACACCCCACTCAGAATTAGGAGTCCAAGATAAGCTTTTAGCTTCATGATGTCAAGGGACTCCCACTCTTTATTTTGACCTGGGCTGAGCTCATTCCATCGCTGGAACACTCACTGGGCCGCTCTATTGGTTTCCTCAACTATCAGTAACAGTACAGCTTCATTGAGTAAAATGAGGGAAGTATCTATTATACCTTCTTTGAGTGTGTCCTTGTCACCGGGGGGGGTCACTAGCAGGGTTATCGCTCGCTCACACCTCACTCGCTCGTGGCCTACGGTTACCCCACACAGGGTTAGGAACACTCGTGGACTACTGCCCGTCAGGATAGAAGTGTGGCCATCACCTCCGATTAAGGAGAACAGGCCTCTATCATCATAGGGCGCCACTGAGTGGGGTTTCCAAGGCCTGCCCCTTTGCACGCAACAACACACCAGCGTAGGGTAGGAGGTAAGGGGGACAGGAGGTAAGGGCAGCCCGTGGGGGTTTAGGGACGGGGGACCCCACAGGAGAGGGAACACGGGGCTTTCAGGCAAGAGACCAGGGTCCACAGGGTTGAAATCACGACGGGGGAAGGGTACAGGGAGCACACACTCACACGCGCTACAATCCACTTCTCCCACTCACCAAGCTTACCAGGAACACAGGGAAGGGTTGCTCAGACTCTCGGGGCTCACACTCTCTCCACACTCCACGCTNAGAAGCCGAGACTACACACAGTTCTTGACTAGTTGTATTCAACTCTCAGACTCTTCTCAAGGCACCTTCCTTCAGGTTCTCTGGGTTGACTCCTCTCTTGCTGGGAGCAGACTGCAGAAATGTTCTCCCTCTCACCATCCAGAGAAGACTGTTCTCTTCCTGGGTTGGCCTCTTCCTTTTATTTTCCAGGCCATGCCCACTGACTTCCGCTTCCTGCGCAGTGGCCACCTTAGGTGACTCACATGGCAGGAGCCATTTTGTGGTAGAGCCCTGCCACAAACGTATACAGAAATATACACAGAATATAACCATAACCTTTTGCCAAGAAAAAAATGACACTCAAGTTGTCTTGGTGTAGATTTCTAACCCAAGCTGATTTTTAGCCTGGGGATTGAAAATGTGCAATAAAATTTAACTTTTTTTTTTACAGTAGCCACACAATCTATACCCTGTGTGCACACGTGCACGCACACACACATATTAGTCTGTTTTATGAGAAATGCCTGTTCCACGCATGAATAAATAACCGACATTACCAGTTTTTCTTTGCAGAATATGGTTTTTATGAACTTTAACTATCTATATTTAACCTAATCCAAAACTTGAAGAAAATAAAACATTGTAAAAACCCTGAAATGATGTAAAAGTTGAACAATGAATGTAGAAAATATATATTTTACAACAAAATGCAAACAATCCAACAGATGGCCCTACAAACATTCCTCACAACCCACCAAGAAGTTGAGGTGCCTTTTGCATAAAAATGTGCCACATTCTTCACATTTGAAAATACATTTTTGTCTGCTTTTCTAGGGCAGAAGTAGCACCGTCCAACAGAGACCCTGCCTCTTCTTGAACAGGTCGAGTACTGTAGCCAAGCATGGTCAATGCTTATATGGCATGCAAAGACAGATGCTGGGGATTTAGCAGTCTTTGGCTAATATCCCTCAATAAGCTGTTCCCCCAGCTGGCAAAGGAACAAGTGTCATCTCACTTTTGCCTGTACCATGTTCCAGTTTGGATTGTGTATAATCCACAGTATAAAACTTGCAATTCCAGCCACATCTAACATGTTGTAAAACAATGCCATTGGCCACCTACAGGTTTTTCTTTTAGAACTATAGATGGTGGCTGGATCTATGTTGTCCACTCCACTTTTGGTAGTGTTGTAGTGCAGAATGGAGTGAGGCTTCGTCTGCTCTCCTTTCACCACCATGTCATGGTGTATCGTGAAGAGAAGGATTACAGCTTTCCCCTTCTTTTGGCATGTATGAAACTAATGTGTATTTCCCTTCAAATCCAAAGACGGATGACAGAGGTTCTCTATGGGGATGTGGCTGCATCTCTGCTGGTATGTCTGGCTTGTTCTGACGAATTCCCCCCACATAGGTCAAGTCATTTCCCAAAAGTGTGGCTGAAAGTTCAGTGCTACTGAAAAAGTTGTCCCCAACTACATTTCTTCCTGTGCCATAGTAGGGCCCAACAAGCCTTTCTACAACATGGGCATCTACTTTCCCTTCCCGTGGTGCTCCTGGTTGTTTGCCAAGATAAATGTCCCCTATGAGTGGGTACAATGTTTGAGCATCACAGCACTACCATATTTTGAGGCTGTATTTGCTTGGCATGTACTGGCAGAAGGGACAGCATCCTCTGAACCCCACCAACTGTTCATTCACAGTGAGGTCGGTGCCTCGTATGTAGCACTTCTGCAGTTGCTGCTCAAACAAAGTCTAGACGTCTCTAAAGGCAGCCACTTATCGGTTGCCTTTCTCTCCTCTCTTGTGGCTTTATTATCGAATCTTATGTACCATGTTGTTGCAAAAAACCTATCTAGGCTCATGGTTCCTCTAAAAAAGGGATGCCCCCAGCGTGTGCTCCACATTTCCTGGAGTGCTTCATGGTTTGCATGAAACACCCCACTCAGAATTAGGAGTCCAAGATAAGCTTTTAGCTTCATGATGTCAAGGGACTCCCACTCTTTATTTTGACCTGGGCTGAGCTCATTCCATCGCTGGAACACTCACTGGGCCGCTCTATTGGTTTCCTCAACTATCAGTAACAGTACAGCTTCATTGAGTAAAATGAGGGAAGTATCTATTATACCTTCTTTGAGTGTGTCCTTGTCACCGGGGGGGGTCACTAGCAGGGTTATCGCTCGCTCACACCTCACTCGCTCGTGGCCTACGGTTACCCCACACAGGGTTAGGAACACTCGTGGACTACTGCCCGTCAGGATAGAAGTGTGGCCATCACCTCCGATTAAGGAGAACAGGCCTCTATCATCATAGGGCGCCACTGAGTGGGGTTTCCAAGGCCTGCCCCTTTGCACGCAACAACACACCAGCGTAGGGTAGGAGGTAAGGGGGACAGGAGGTAAGGGCAGCCCGTGGGGGTTTAGGGACGGGGGACCCCACAGGAGAGGGAACACGGGGCTTTCAGGCAAGAGACCAGGGTCCACAGGGTTGAAATCACGACGGGGGAAGGGTACAGGGAGCACACACTCACACGCGCTACAATCCACTTCTCCCACTCACCAAGCTTACCAGGAACACAGGGAAGGGTTGCTCAGACTCTCGGGGCTCACACTCTCTCCACACTCCACGCTT
>QEPC01012054.1:34939-48973 GCA_003113815.1 Sphenodon punctatus | reverse complement strand
AGCCTGGGAGGGGGAGGGGGAACTTGGAAGGATTCAGACATTTATTTCATTGAGTTCAATGGGGACACAGCGCCCCATTGAACTCAATGAAATAAAACCGGTACCGGTATACCGGATTTAATCCGGGAATCCGGTTTTTGTAGAACCGGTAAATCTGGTAACCGGTAATGGGCCCGGGGTCCCACCACTAATTGTCAGGAGTGAGTTTCTAACTCTGGTTTATGGAGGAGCTGCGGTGGATGAAGCAAGAAGGGTGGCGGTTAGAGCAATGGTCACATTGTTCTTGTGCTGAAGCTGACTGATTGTGGAATAGGGTCAGTTCACGGACGTAGACTGTGATCTGGCTAAGAGAAGATGAACCGCACAGCAGCACCCATGGGAACAGGTGAAGGGGACAGGATGCCCGTGCAGTTCTCCCACCTCGATCAACCCTGTTGATCCTATTAGATCTTTCAGCTGCATTTGATACCATTGACCATGAGATGTTGGTGGCTTGCTTGCAGGACTGAGCTGGGGTGAGAGGGACGATTCTTGAATGGTTCTGTTACTTCCAGGCTGGGATAACTCAATGTGTGGTGCTGGTGCTGGGTGGTTGTTCATCTTCTCCCTAGGGCCTTCCGTGTGGAGTCTTACAAGGTTCTATTTTGTCCCCTTTCCTGTTCAATGTGTACATGCAGCCTTTGGGCGAGGTTATTAGAGGATTTTGTGTGTGGTGTTATCAGTACACTGATGGAAACCCAAATTTACCTTATTTTCCAACTGACCCAGACCCAGCAGTCTCGGTGCTTACCCGGCATCTGGTGACTGTGGGGGACTGGATGAGGGTGTACCGTCTGAAGCTGAATCTCAAAAAGGCGGAGGTGATGCTGGTGGGAAGGGCTGAGGGAGTGGTGGTACCCGTCATTGATGGGGTCTGCCCTCCACTGGCTCCTCAGGTCTGTACTTTGGGGGTGCTCCTTGACTCACGGCTCCGCCTGGATGTCCAGGTGGCAGCTGTGGAGAAGGGAGTATTTTGTCAGTTGCATCTGGTGCATTGGCTTTGGCCATGTCTGACACAGATCTAGTCGGTGTCGACGTCATCCCTATTGTTCTTTGCACTGGCTGCCTATAGTCTTCCGGGCCTGATTCAAGGTGGTGTTGACCTATAAAATCATAAATGGCCTGGGCCCTGCTTATATGAAGGACCGCCTCACCCCCCCCCCCCCCAAAGTCCAGGACCAGCCCCTGTAGTTGGCTGGGGACACCTCCCTCAGAATCCCCTGGGTGTATCTGGTGGCAACGAAGGGGTTCTCAGTAGCTGCACCATGGCTGTGGAACTCCCTCCTGATGGAAGTCCACCTGGCCCCAGATCTTACGCCTTTCAGAAGACCATGTAAGATCTGGATGTTCCACCAGACTTTCGATGAGGGACACTGGTGATGGGTGGGGGGTTGGGAGGGAGATGGGGTTTTTTGCCTCTGCCTGGAGATTATTATTCTTTTTATATTGTTGTGATTTATTGACAAATTATATCTTTATGTTTTTAAGTATGTTGTGAGCCACCTCAAGCTGCTGTATCAGGAGGAGGCAGCCAAGAAATTGAACAAACCAATAAATATATCATTTCATCCTCCCTTCTCAAAATGGAACCCTGGTGTGAGTCTGTACAAAAAAAAAACAGGCTATGGCTTGGTGGGGGAGTGGAATGTGGGTTATTGGTTTTTTTTTCTTTTCCAAAAAGTATAAAGGCTCTTGGGAGAAGACTGAGAGTGAGAGGTGTGGCTACTTAGGAGACAGCAGGACTGAAAAGGGAGTGGCTCCTAGGGGTGTGCAATTCATTTTTGTTATGACAATGAAAACAAAATTTGACATTTTATTTTTATTGTAATGAAAACAAATAATAAAAAAAAAATGAAAACAAATTTTTGTTTTTAAAATAATGGGGAAAATTGAAAAATGTATTTCTGGCTATAACTCTTTTAAATTCAATTCAGATGAAACTTTGAAAACATATACCTCTAATGGAGGGCACTATATGTACCAGAATTTGAAAAGATTGGATAAAGGGAACCGATTTTTATAAGCAATTGAATTATGTAATTTTAAGAAACTTCATACACATTCCTGACTACAAATTCTTTATCTTGCATCCAATTTGCATGAAACCTGGAAATATTATTTCCCTTTCCAAAATTACCAGTCCTGCCAAATTTCAGAAAGTTTGGACAAAGGATACTGATGTTATAAGACATTAACTTGAAAATGCATTTCCAGGAGTAATGTTTTTATCTTTCATCATGTTTACAATACATTTGTCAGGAATGTATCCCACACCTTCCCTGTCATCTCTGCCAAACAGGACAATCTGATAAAGGGCCCCAATTTTATAAGAAATTGAAGTTATCATTTTGAAGGCCATCCACATCCTAGTCCTCTCATGCCTCGACTACTGTAACCTCCTCCTTGCTGGTCTTCCCCGCTCTCACCTTTCTTCCCTCATCTCTGTTCAAAACTCTGCTGCCCAGATCATCCACCTTGCCCATCGCTTTGACCATGTGCAGCCTATCCTCTCCTCTCTCCACTGACTCCCTCTTCCTGAGCATATTCTGCACAAGCTCCTTGTCCTTACTTACAAATCCCTTCACAACCTCGCTCCCCCCCACCTCTCTGCCCTGATCTCCCTCCGAACCCCTGTTCGAGCACTCCATGCCTCTTCCATCCCATCCCTCACCCTCCCCTGCTCCTGCAACTGCCTTCGTCCCTTCTCTTGCTGCCCCGCACGCCTGGAACTCTGTCCCTGACCTCGTCCACCTTGCCCCCACCATCCACACCTTCAAGTCCCTCCTCAAAACCCCCCTCTTCCACTCCGCCCTTCCAAACTCCTGCTAATCATCTCCACCCAGGACTATCGCCCACCTGTTATCTGTAAACTCCCAATTTATAGTAACCAAGCCAAGAAAGTGTACCTGAGTTATCGCATCCTCATGAATGTCACATCCCTTGTCTCTCCCTCTTCCCCCCCGTCCCTGTCTTCCCCTCCCCCTGTCTTCAGATTGCAAGCTCTTGGACAGGGACCGTGTCTAGCTTATTTTTTTGTAAAGTGCCAGGTACATCGCTAGTGATATATAAATGCTTAATAATAATGATGATGCAGTGCTAATCAGAGGCCGGCACCTAGCATGGCTGGAGGAGGGAGGCTGCAGGAGGGAGGGATGAGGAGCAACTGAGCAGACTGACAGACACATTCACTGGCCAGTTACTTCATGCTTCCAGCTTTACAGGACCAATCAGTGGTGGCTTCGTGGCAGGCATAGGAGCGGCCCTGAGGCAGGCATAGAAGGGACATAACTGGGACTTTGGGGATAGCATCCCAGAAATCAGTAGACATGGTTTACACATTCAGGCTGGCGAATTATCATTACAATTGCACCCTGCAGCACTGTGACAGAGACCATAAGAGAATATCTATTGGCTCTTTCCTAAACAGATGCTTCTAATGTCCCAGTAACAAGTAGGGAAGAAAAGTTGGGGTTGTCACAGCACAGAATGTGGATATTTGGTTGACATTTTTGATGGCCAGTGACATGTAAGAGAATTCCTGGCATAGGCTCATTCTCTGCATATGATGTGCAGGCTTAAAAAATTGTGACCTTTTATCACATCCTGATATTTGGCAGAGATGATCCTGAAGGTGTTGCTTTTTAAGTTTGTGGTTAGTGGTTTGGCAGTGATCTTTTTAGTTTGGTGATTTGGGTTTGATTTATATTTACAGTATGTGTGGACCATTTGGCATTTTGAATAATTATTTTCTACAGTTTTTTTAAACTTATGGAGTTGAGATATATATATTTTCATTAAGGCCACTTTTACATGGACGTCACCCACCCGGAAACACCCATTGGATGGGTGGGAGGACGTTCGTGTAAATGTCCATGGGTGGATGGGAGCATGTGCACGACCCACCAGCCAACACCCACTGAGCAGCCGGGAGGGAGCCAGCACCCTCCATGGGTGGAGATAGGTGTTCAACACCCGAGCGTCCTGGTAAAAGCCAAAACACCCACACCCATGTGGAATGGACCGGCGGAGCCCCCCGGCACTGGTGCCATGGGGCACGCATGCACCACCATGGAGACATGCCCACAGGGTGGGGGAACACTGGATGTCCAGTCGAGAGCCCGTAAAGGAGCGAGGAACCATGGCACACGCATGCGGGATCCCATGATGGCAACCAGGAAGGCCCATGAGAAAACTAAGGGAGCCAGCACCACCCCACACAGGGGAAGGGGCTGGGTGAGCACAGGGACCCTGGGATGCCTGGGGGGGGGGGAGAAGGCCCGACAAGGTGGTGCAGGGGGGATGCACCCCAGGCAGAAGGCACAAGGGGGGTAACGGATGACCGGCAGGGCACGGGGTAGGAACGGGTGAGGAAAAGCTCCGGAAGTAACACAGCGCACAGGGTAGAGGGTCTGCACCAGTGGGCCCAATGGTTAATAACCCCCAGTCCAGCACCTCCCAAGGGCACGGCCTAAGGAGCAGCAGTGAGAGCAAGGTGAGCGTGAGGGTACAACCCCCTCCCCTCCAGGAGAGAAGGGCCATGCCCCAGGCCTGACCACCAGGCCCGGGGACACAGGGCAGGGGGTAGCAGCATAACCCAGTCCCCTGTACCCCCAGGACAGCTCCCAGACAACAGAGCACCGCACCACTGGGACAACGGCCGAGGAGGGCCTTCCAGACAGCCAGGTGAGCAAAAGGGAACCCCAGGGGGGAGAGGGGGGCAGGCCACACGGGTGGGCAGGGGGGCAGCAGGAGTCATAGTAACCCCTATCGCACTACATACAACAGGACACGACCACCATCATGGCATCCACATCCACAGGGCGGGCCCCATGTCGCCAAGCCGGTCGGCCCCCCACATGCAGGTCCCAAAAGGGGAGCCCTGGTCCAGGCAGGAGGTCAGGGACTTTATACACGTGTGGGGGTCCAAAAGGGTCCAGCATGACCTGGTGTGAAGCTACAAGACCAGACAGGTCTATGAAGCCATCGCCCAGGAGATGCAGTAGCAGGGGTACAATAGGGATGTAACCCAATGCATGCAGCAGGCAAAGGACTTGAGGTCCAGATACAAAAATATCAGGGACAATAATATCAAGTCCAGTCAGGCCATGCGCACAGCCGAGTTCCAGGAGGAGCTGGACAAGTTCCTCTTCATGGGCAGGGACATTGTGGCCTCCCGCACACACGGCAGCACCTTCGCCAGGGGCAGGCACAGGGCCAACACTCAACCCGCCAGGACAGACCCCATAGATCAAGAGGGGAGGGTGCCCCTGGTGAGACTTGCCACGAAGCGAGAGGTGACAGCCCTATCCCACAGGGGGAGGAGGCACCCTGGGGATCCGAGTGCCAGACCACCACCACTCTCTGCGCGCACCCACAAAACCCACAAGCCATCTGGTCATGGGGACAGGGGGCATGAGCGGAGCATGCAGAGACCCGGGATTGCCCCCAGGAGGCCACCCCACCAGGCACCCCAGGACGTGGTAGCAGGCGGCAGAGCACACTGGTCAGATGCACTAACATTATGTCCAACCTCTCATTCATGGATCAGGCACCCACTCGCAGGAGGGACGCAGATGCCATCCACGTGGAGCGGAACCAGGAGATGCGGGCCAGGAACCAGCACTGGATGGAGGACCTCGGCAGGGAGCTGCTGGCGGAATCGCAACGGTTAGCCGAGGTGCACTCCCGTGAGCTCTCGCTCACCAGGGAGCTCATCAGAGGGGAGGGGGACAGAGACCGGGAAATCCTGGCTGCCATGATTTATTTAATACGTTTATATCCCACCCCTCCTGCAAACAGCTCGGGGTGGCTAAGAAATTTCAATTAAAACAATTTTAAAAATATTAAAACAGTCATAAAAATCTTACAATAAAACAGGGAGGACAGAAATTTACAAAAAATAATAAGGAAGGGTAGGGTAATAAAAACCCGTTAACCCACCCTCCCCAAAGGCCTGGGCGAACATCCAGGTATTACAAACTCGCCGGAATGTTAAAAGGCTCGGGGCCAGGCAAGCTTCCTTCGGGAGGGAATTTCGAAGGTGCAGCTTGGCCACTGAGAATGCCCTCTCCATAGTAGTCCCCCGCTTTTCATGGGGGACCTCCAAGAAGGCACCCTCGGCAGACCGAAGAAGCCACTCTGGGGCACGGAGGATGAGGCGGTCCCTGAGGTACGAGGGGCCCAGACCATGAACAGCCTTATAAATCAACACCAATACTTTGAACCTGGCTCGGCACGCTATTGGCAGCCAGTGCAGAGTCCGGAGCACAGGTGTTACGTGGTCCCAGCGACCCATCCCCGAAAGGAGGCAGGCCGCCGCTTTCTGCACTAGCTGCAGCCTCCAAACCAAGAACAAGGGCAGCCCCACGTAGAGCGCGTTGCAGTAGTCCAGCCTTGAAGTGACGAAGGCATGGACGAGGGAGACAAGGTCCGGGCCATAGACGTACGGATGCAACCTCCGCACCAGATACAGATGGCAGAAGGCAGCCTTCGCCACCCCCTCTACCTGCTGCTCCAGGTGGAGAGCCGTGTCCAGCACCACCCCCAGACTCCAGACCTGTTGGGCTACAGGAGGGCAAACCCCCTCCCCAAGTCAGGGGTGCCGATACCTCCCTCGCTCTCCCCCCCCCCCCCATCATCTCCGTCTTATCAGGGATGAGCCTCAGTCTGCTCTGCCGCATCCATTCTGCCATGGCCTCCAAACACTGGGATAGCAACGAGACAGCAGGATCTGGGTCTGCTGAAAAAGAGATGTACAGCTGAGTATCATCAGCATATTGGTGACAATGCCCAATGATAGCCCAGTCCTGCACCGAGCACCTCTGGGACAGGAGCCAGGCTGCTGCCTTCCAACGTGAGCAGTGGTGAGCCTATGACAGGCTGGAGGGTCAGGCCGCATGGCTCATGGAACTCATGGTGGAGGCCATGGAGGCCCTGTGGCGTGACACCCAGCGTGACATGCCATGCCACAAAGGAGGGCCGGCAGCTGACCAACACCAAGATGGCTTCCCACTGGTGCCCCCCCCCCCGCACCTCGGCCACCCATGGTTCCCCCAGGAGCAACCCTATTTGGACCAGGTTGATGGGGTCCCCCTCCCCCACATGGGGCAGCTGGACTTGCTTGCAGGGTTGTCTGTTCTGCCTTCACCCCCCGTGGTTCTGCCCCCGCTGCCACCACAACTCCTCCACTAGGAGATGAAACCCCCACCCCAAGACCATGCACCCCAGGTTGAGCATCCACCCACAGAGGCTCCACCCCCACAGCTCCAACCCCACAAGTAAGGCCTCATCACCCCAGGGGTTGTGGGGTGCAACACCAGGAGGGGGGCCTCATCACCCCAGGGGTTGTGGGGTGCAACACCAGGGAATTATGCAAGGTGGGACCCCAGTAGGGAACACATTGTGGAACCCACGCTGTGCACACGTGGTACACAGGATGGGGAGCGATGGGTCCTGGCAGCTGGGGGGGCAGGGCCACCTTGCACAGCTTCATTTGCTCTCAGTTGGCCATGTTGTTGTGCCGGGCGTGGCTTCCCCGCTGTTCCTGTTCCCAGCCGTCCGTGTACTTACACGGGTGTTTGCTGGGTGTTCCCCGGGATGGGTGTTTGGGCACTGGGTGTTTGTAGGCCCCTCCCCTTTCCTTCCCACAACCCCCCGCAGCGCTGTCCATGTAAATGTCTCCCTGCTCGGTGCCACCGGGTGTTCGCTGGGTGTGCTCACCCACCCATCCACACCCAACTCCACCCATTGGCGCCACTATGCCATCTGTGTAAAAGGCCTAAGTAATAGTATTTGATGTTTTACTTTCACTTTCAGTGCTGCCTACAGAATGATTGTTATATATCTTTTAATATCTCAGGAAGTGATAGGAAGAATAGCCCATGCTGTATTGAGTTATATTGTTTACGACGAGGAGGTAGGATTGGGAGTTTTTCATTATCTTATTTTTGGGTAGAATGTTTGTTTATTATTTTAGATGGTAGAAATGGGGTGATAACTACAGCTAATGGTTGATTTTGTTTTCTATTTAGATTTAGGTCCCTTGTGAAGAGGTTTGGTATTCCTCTTTGATGCTATTTTGGAATTTTCAAAGGATATTGGATAACTTGTGGTGGTTATCACTTTACATTGGAAATAATTATTTAAATATCATATTCTTTGTTCTTTAAGATATGGACCAATAGGGGTGTCATTTGTAAAATATGTGTATAGTTTGTTTTACGTAAATAATAAGATAATTATGTAGTAGTATTATAATTATTATTGAATGAGTGATATGTTATGGCAAGACCAGCAGGTGGATGTACTTTACATCACATTGAAATCCTATTTTGATGGGTTCACATATTTCTTTGTGTTTAAATACATTTGAGATATTTTTAATGAAAACTAGAGGATTGGTTAGTCCTCTGTTTAATTACTTATCTTGTATTTTAGAATTCATTTTAGAACTGTTTGTATGAATATCCACGCTATTCTGAAGAAGACGTCACAAGTCAAAACATGTCAATAGCTTATGTCGAATAAAGCTTCACTCATTTGATTGATAAGCGCATTCAATATTTGTCAATTTATCATGGGTACCACGGTAATTCAGATTTACTGATCTATTTTTATGATCAACTATTCCCTATACTGATAGCATTGTGATGAACCTGGAGCTGTCAGGTGACCACCTAAAAAGGAGAAGTTTCAAGACAAATCAATATCTGGCTGGGGAGTCAGCATCCAAAGATGGCTTCTTAAGCAAGGGACAGACCACAGAAGTTTTAAGGGCATCTGACATCCGCCCTTCCCCCTAGGAAGGTATTGACAGCCCCAGTCAACAACAGCCCTAATGTTTCCTGACTAGCTTTCACCAGTCAGGATGGGCAAGTATCTAATTCACAATTGGTTGCCCTCATCACCCCAAGCACCTCCCTTGCATCGGTGGATAATAACAATTGAAACCAATCCAAACAGGACAAGACTGAGCTTCCATAACCCCAAACTCTGACTCTGCAGTTGAAATGGCAGTGCCTAAGTCATGGTGAATACAAACAATTTTATCTGCAAAGTAATTAATAAAAATGTAACAAAGGGCATTGGATGACTCAATTTCCTGGTGGACACAGGCCATATTCATCAGGCCCCTTGCCACATGGAACAGCTGCACTGAATGAGACTTTGCTTGTGCTGTGATAGTGAAGAAGAAAGCTTTCTTTGTTGCCATCATAGCCACAAGACATAGTCCTTCAAAAACGATCTATTCCAAGAATCCGTTGCCTTCAGTGTGAGTTGAACTATCAAACCCACCTGCACTCTAACTGCCTCCTCTCCTACTTCAACTGCCTCAGGTCTTTTATACACCAGTGGGACCTGTGATGATGAATCTGTGGGAATGGACACCTAGGTGACACTGTGTCGATGGCCATGGCCAAGATATTATTCCACAAGGTCATTGAGAAAGCAGCTCTCGAGGTCAGTGGGTAAATCCCCCCCCCCCCCCAAAAATTCTGGAAACTGATTGGATCCATCAATCTCCAGGGAAGACCAATCTAACCAGTCCACCACCCTGACAAGGGCATAGGAAGGTTGGGATTTGGGCCTTCAGATGTTAAAAGAATGGACTGGTAAACATACTACTCCAGTCATTTATTGTATATGAATAAATAATTGAGCACATACTCATGTTTTCTGATGTGCTATGAAACTGTGTGATAGGAGGCAGTCTCACTCTGAGCGGGTGGCAACTCAGCAACCTTTTAATCTAATTTCTATGGGGCCATCATCTTACGTTAGTGGTAACATAGCCAATGCTAAAAGGTTAATCATAGCTATTTAACTATGGAGGTGTAATTATCTATAAACAGGTCTGTCTTGTATTACCTGTCACAACAAAATGACATCTGCATTGTGATTTTACAATATGCATGAATATAGTAGATGCAACTCAATTTTTTTTTTTTAATTAGTTTTTAAACAGCCAACTAAAAGAACTTAGAAAAACACAACTTTTTTCTGCTGCCTTCCTCTTAAGAGTGTGAGCTACTCCTGCTTCAAAATATAGCTTTCTCTTCATGGGTTCATAGTTTTTGCACTTCCTGTGTGACTTGATTTCCTTCCAAGGGAGAGAAATTTCAGCATATTTGAATGTATTTTCATCTACCAGTTCCAAAGGGAATACATAAACAGCTATGCTTATATTCACATTCGATCACTGGCCACTTTCCTCTTCATGTGGTGATCCTCTAACTTCTCAGCCATAACTGCAGCTGTTTCATTGTGTCGCTGTGATATAACAAACATCATGCTATTCTCATTAAGGCTAAAATAACTTTGCCAAATGTGGGGGAGAAAAAAAGAGAGAAAAACACAAACCTGATAGTAGTCAAACAGTTTGTCTTGGTTGTTTCATTACAGTAACTTATTGAAACATTTTGGAGGCTGGTTCTTTATGGAGAATACACTGGATGTCTGCTTTTAGGCCACTTTTACATGAGGTACTTAGAAGTGCTTCTGGAGCTCTGTCTTCAAGAGGAAAGCCATGCAGGGAGTGTTTACACGCTCCTCACCCTACCGGAGATTACAGGAGTGACGTGCTGACCATTCTCTTCAGTGACTGCAGATGTGGGACTTTCAAGAGGCATATTTTGTAGACCTCAATTTTCAGGTCTACGAAATGCACCTCTTGAAAGCCCCATGTCTGCATCCACCACTGCTGAAGAGAATGGGTGGCACATCACTTCCAGTAGTGCAGGGAGCATGTAAACACTCCCCGTGAGGCTTTCCTCTTGAATATGGGGCTCTCCAGAGGTGCTCAGAAGCATGCAAAAGTGGCCTTACACATGACAAAAATGGGTTCTTATAAATGCTCAAGATAATTCCAAGTGTTATAAATGCTGGAGTTGTGTTGTGTAAATGCACTATTCCCCTTTTATGCAGCAAGATCTCACAGGCTTGTAAGACCCATCAGATGTGACTCTTACAAGGCTGTGAGATTTCATTGCATAAAAGGGGACTAGTGCATTCACACATGACAAAACTCCAGCATTTATAACACCTGATATTATCGCAAGCACATATAAGAACCCATTTTTGTCATGTGTAAAAGCGGCCTAGGAAGAAGATAAAGATGTAAGAACATTTCAACTTGTCATATAGTCCATCTCAACAAGTACCACATCTCCAGCACTGAGTAGCATCAAATTATCTGGATAATGGTCCACTGTGTCATCCTGGAGAATGTGGAGCCTGCTATACAGGTGAATATGGACAGGTACAGGCTTAGAGTTCCACAGATCTGTATCTCTTTAATTTGATTCACATGCAGTTTCACTCATATCCAGGTAAGAGTTTTGCCTAGCATGCCCGACACCTGAGAGGAAAGCTAGTGACCACGGTGTCCCCAGGGTGCAGGTCAGCTGGGCAGGTGATTTCTGGCATGGCTGCCCATCTGACATGTCACCTAGGGAGAGGGGGAGTGAGACCTGTGGTGCAGGAAGGACTTTCTCCAAAGGAACTGCTCACCTCCCACATGCCTCTTTCTGTTAGGATCCAGGAGATTACAGGAGCCCTGCCGAGCCTCTGAAGGAGCCATGGACTGGTTTGATGTCCACTCTACTCATTTCCCACCAGAGAGCAACATGGAAAGGTGGGTTAGTCAGGGAAGAAGCCACCTGTGGCACACACACATAGCGGTGCACGCATGCACGCCTTTCATCAAAGCCTAGCCCTATCATGCCCATTGCCCGAGCAGCTGAAGGGAGAGGGAGAGGAGAGCTAGTGAGCATGCTGCCTCCAGGCCACTGAGAGGACTGTCTCCCTAGCCACCCCTACCCACCCCCAGGCTTGGTGTTGCTGAGGCAGGAGCTCTGAATGGCAGGGATAGGATTGGGGGGTATTGCATTGTAGACAAGGACCTAAGGATCACAACTTCCACAGCAGCAGCAGGTGAGCACTGATGGCAGCACTTTTGGCTTGGAATGTGTCAGTGGCTGGGGGGGAGCTGGCACTGGAGTGTAGGGTGGGAGATCGATGCCCAAATCTTTCCTGTTGGAGAACATAACATGGCTGCTGTATATCACCACTCCTGTCTGGGGAGGGACAGCTGATATGATTTAATATATTGCCCATTCGCTTCTATGTCTAATATAGGCCTGAAAATCAATTCTCTGTTTCTCTTGCTTCTCAACAAGAATTGCAATTCTCATCTCATTCTTGAAGTGAGAACAAAATAAGAATCGTCTAGAATCACATAGAGAAACACGAGAAATATCAAGAAACAAACTTCTGATGGGGAGCGAGAAGAAAACAACGCTGTTCCCTACCCTGCCCTACAGTAACATTGAAATAAGGGAAGCTTACCATCTATTTAAGAAACAGCAACAGCAGAGTAAAGAAATGTAACAGCAAATTTATTTTTATTTTCATCTTGGTACCTTTTACACAATTCATTTGACAGTATAACAAAGCAGAAACCAATCTGGATTACCTCAACATCAAACTAGCAACAGATCCATGTCATTTCAATTTCTCACTTATTGGCTTTAAGTGTGTGAAATCTCAACTCCTCAGTCCATTACCATGGGATACTAGGAAGTAACAAAGTTCTGGAAGTCTCAGGAATATCACACTGTAACTGACAGACTTTTTTTACTTTGTTATGTAAAGTCCACAGCCCATTCATACCTCCTGTTTCTACTGACCCCCAAATTCTTATGTGTGTATGTTAACCTTGCTTGAGGTAGGTTCTTCTCCTGAAGCTATATGTACCTACTGAGTAGACCTTGTGGAGTTTTTCACCCTGCTCCAGATTTTCAGCCCACCCAGATCCATGTTCTCTGGGCCTGCTCAGAAGGCAGAACGATGCCCCAGATTGGGAGTAGTCAAGGCTGCTTAAATTCACTGGAATCTTCCTAGCTTGAGGCCAATCTTTCCGTCTTTCTTTTTAATCTTAAGTAAAAGCAGATAACAAAAGCTGTTTGTGGACTGAACTGTAACTTAGGAGAGTGGGACCCTTGGACAGGACAATTCTACTTTGTAAGCTGAGCACCATGGAAAAGGATTCACCCTAATAGGGTCTAAGCTAGAAGATTGCTGCAATTGATTTGCTTCATGTTCTTCTCACTGCTACCACTTTTTCAGTGATGCTTTGGCTTTGTTCTGAGCAGAAACCATTGTTGGTATTTATTTGTTTGTTTATTTATTTCAAAATATTTTCTCCTGCACCCTCCTGCATAATAGCAGGTTGGGGCTGCGTACAACAATTGTTACAATAAAATCAACAATAAAAAATCAGTTAAATTTTTTAAAACCATAAAATGCTAAAAGAGCGGAAATAACAAAAAAATCCTCCCCCCCCCCCCCCCCCCCCCCCCCCAAGGCCTAGCGGCACAGCCAGGTCTTACACTATCAGCCTGAACAGCCAAGAGGGGAGGTATGTCAGGAGGGAATTCCACAGTCTGAGTGTGGCCACTGAGAATGACCTTCCCATCATTGCCACTAGTGGTGGGACCCCAGGCCCATTACCGGTTACCGGTTCTACAAAAACCGGATTCCCGGATTAAATCCGGTATACCGGTACCGGATTTATTTCATTGAGTTCAATGGGGTGCTGTGTCCCCATTGAACTCAATGAAATAAATGAATTCCTTCCCCCTCCCCCTCCCAGGCTGCGCGGGTGGAAGGGGGGACACCCCCCACCCACCCTGCCCAGCCTGGATTTTTGTTTAAATAAAAACAGACTGAGAGGTGAGCCCACCACTCCCAGCACCAGCGGCCGCGGCGTCCCCGCAGCCGCCGGTAAGTATGACCCGATCCCTGGGGGGGGGTGTTCAACACCCCAGGGATCACCCCTACTAAAGTGCATAGCTTGCGTGCCGCTTATCTCGCGGAGCTCCGGTGGCGGCGGGCGGTCCGGCGGCCTCAGCGCCGGCTGTGGCTGCCGGCGTCAGTGATGCTCTAGGCCTTCCGGGGAAACCCGGAAGTTCCCCGGAAGGCCTAGAGCGTCACTGA
>QEPC01012054.1:11988-27657 GCA_003113815.1 Sphenodon punctatus | reverse complement strand
CTGTCAGCGCTACCGCCCTGGCGAGATCTTCCATTGCGGCCATTGAGCACAATGGAAAGGCTAGCCCCTCACTCCACAGCACATCCCATACGTGCTGTGGAGGGAGGAGTTCAGCCGCCCAAATCGTGTTTTCCATAGGAAAATGCTTTGGGCTGCTGAGAAGCTGAACCTTTCTGTTCCTTCGGGGACCCACTCCCTCTCCCAGTGGAGTGGGTGGGTCCCCGAAGGGAGAACGAGTTCAGTGACAGCTACAGCAGCCTCTGCAGCAGCTCAGAGGCTGCTGTAGCTGTCAAACGGCAGCACGCTCTTTGTTTTTAAAAACTTTGAAAGCTGCAGCGGTGGCCCCGCAGGGCTTTATGGGGCACCACCCATAACTCCCTTCAGGATGAGCAGCCGCTGGTTGTGAGCCTCCTCAAGTCAACTTTGGTTAGGAGAGTGCGGGATATAAACAAAAGTTGAGATGAAATGAAATAATAAGGAACCAGGCTGCTGCATTCTGCACCAGCTGCACCTTCTTAACAGTCTTCAAGGGCAGACCCACGTAGAGTGCATTGCAGTCGTCTAGCCTCAAGTTAATGAAGGCATGGATGATGATGGTGAGATCTGAAGCAGAAAGAAAGGGCTGCAGCCTTCACACCAGATGGAGTTGGTGAAAAGCACTCCTGACAACTGCCACCACCTGAGATTCCAGGTGAAGCAGTGGGTCCAGGAGCACTCCAAAGTTGCAAACCTGAGCTCTAAAGCTGGGACCCTCCTTCACAAGCTAATATGACGCATTGGCTCCAGGCACATCTGGATGCTATCAGATTCCTGGACCCCTTTCAGTCTGGCTTTCATCCTGGGCATGGCATGGAGACTACTGTTGTGGCATTGGCCAATCTACCACATGACCCTTTATCCACACATGGACATATGGGGGGGGTCCCATAAGTGGAAGGTCCTAGTGCCGAGACACAAACTCAAAATGTAGGGAATTAAACCTTTTCAGTTGCCTAGGGTCCCTGCGTGCTATGGATTCAGTCTGAGGTTATGGTGCACTGCAACCCATTGTACCTTCTTCTCCCCAAAAGACATGCCAGGAACAAGGAATATTCTAAAGAAAGAGGGTATTTTTATTAATGAGGGCTTAACAAGACACAGTACAGTGAGACACATACAAACAGTGATGCCTAGTCTGGACTGGTAATTACAGGGTTAAACTAAGCAGTGTGAAGGGGAACTCCAGGTTGTGGAGAAACTGCCCAAGGTCAGAGACAAGGGAGAGAGACTGCGATTGGTTAGGCAAGTGGCAAAGAAGTCTTCAAGGGGGGAGGGGGGTGAAGTTGCAAGCCTGACTTTGAAGTGGAGGGAGGGAGAAAGAGAGAGCAGGAAAACTGGGCTACCTCTCCTTGCCCATTGAGAAGGGGATGGGTGAGCCCCAGTGATCCTGCAATGAGTCAGGAGTGAGAGGGGAACAGATCTAGGCCTGGGAGACCCTTGCAGCAAATTCGCACAGGAGACCCGTAAGTATCCACGTCCAAAAGCAACTCAACTCTACAATAGGGAGCTCGGGTCAATTGTAGGGACCAGGGGACAAAGGCACACAAAAACTCACAATGGGTGTTGGGATACTAGAAGAAGCTTCCTGGGTGGGTGCTTGGGAGCCCAGGAGTAGACAAATGCTCGGAATGGGCATTGAATGGGGTCTTTCCAGGTGGGTTACAATGGGTGTTGGGATACTAGAAAGAAGCTTCCTGGGCGGGTGCTTGGGAGCCCAGGACCAGACAAATGCTCGGAATGAGCACTGAATGGGGTCTTTCCAGGTTGGTCCTAGGAGACCAGGAAAAGGAAGTTTTTAGGTTAGCGTCAGGCTGGATGGAGGGGCAAGAGAATCTTGCACCTGGGGGACTTTCTTGGTGACCCATTTAGGTCACTGAAAGGGTCACGGGCAGACTATTCATATTTTTAACCAGGGAATGGTGCTAGGTGGGGGAATCCCACCACTTCTTTCTATGTGCCCCTTCCAAGTGTGTGTGTGTGTGTGGGGGGTCTTTTTGACTCATGTGTAACAAGATAGACAGGGAATTCCACTCTGTTGGTCCTTTTTAGATCCATCAGCAACTTTTGATCATGAGGTGGTGTTGACTTGACTGCAGGACTTGGAGGGGTTGTGTGGGACCACTCTTGAGTAGTTTTGCTCCTTCCTGTTGGGGAGGTCTCGGGGGGGGGGTAGTGATGGGTTGTTGTCACCCCATGATCTCCCCTGTGTTGTCCTGCATTGTTCCATCTTGTCCCTTCTCCTGTTCAAAGTGTATATGAAGCCGCTAGGTGAGATCATTCAAAGGTTTGAAGAGAAGTGGCATCAGTATGCGGATGATACCCAGCTCTACCTCTCTTTTTCATCTGACCTAGGTGCTGCAATCTCAGTGCTTGGCTGATGTGGGGTACTGGATGAGGGTGAGTCAACTGAGGTTAAAACCTGACAAGACTGAGATGATGATGGTTGGTTGGCCCTGTAAATTGGAGGGGATTGGAACTACTGTCATTTATGAGGTCACTACCCCCCGAGACCTCCTCAACAGGAAGGAGCAAAACTACTCGAGTGGTCCCACACACCCCTGCCAGGTCCTGCAGTAGAGTCCACAACATCTCACGATCAAAAGTCGCTGATAGACCTAAAAGAACCGACAGAGTGGAATGCTCTCTGTTGATATCCAAGCATAGATTATCGACCAATGCCACAAGAGTAGTCTCCATGCCATGCCCAGGATGAAAGCCAGACTGAAAGGGGTCCAGGAATCTGATAGTATCCAGATGTGCCTGGAGCCAATGCGCCACCACCCACTCAATAACCTTCCCCAAAAAGGGAAAGTTATAAACAGGCCAATAGCTGGAAGGGGGAATCAGAAACCAAAGATAACTGGACCCAGTGTTTTTGTCTTTGAGGTGAATTATCTCCACCCCCCCATCATAACTGAGAATTAGCAATAAAGAGTGTGGCCACTAAAATCCAGCAATGTGTCTGTCTCCTTCTGGGGTGTGGCAATTAAAGAAGTATATAATTGAACGGTGACTTTTAATGACTGCTTTGTTGATTTAAATAATAGAATACCTTCTATTTATATTTTTTCATGGATCACCTATATTATAGTTTCTTCTTTGTGTAGTACCTTCTGAGACTGTGCAATTGGGTGGGATATAAATTCAAAGAAATTAATAAATCTTGTGTTCTTTAAAATCTCCTACTTCAGAGAGAGATGGCAATGCTGTAAAATTAACAACAAAATGGCTTTTTGGGGGATTGAACTGTTCATAAGTACCAACACTATTTAGTTGAATTTACTACCCACAGACTTTTTATGTCAGCATGGCAATCCATTTCTTTGAAATGAAAATAATCTCATCCATGAACAATTAGTAATATTTGCTGATATAGGTAATTGAGGATACCAGAGATAACAGGAAAGGATTCATTTATCTTGGGGATCAAAATAAAGTTTACTTTTCTGCCAGAATTTCACTTAAAAGACTTCCTGCTTAGCCCTCTAGAGTTCAATCTACATTTAAATACATATATTTTAAAATGAGACTCACAGGGGACTAACACTATCAAAGTTTTGTAGAAAAAGAATCCGATGTTTCTTATAGTTTTTGAAAGAAAAGCCTAAATTATGCTTTTAAACTGGAATGGTGCCTGCTTTCTGGGGACTAATTTCAACTCTTCACAGAATAACAATACTACATGGCACTGACTGGCAGTTTTACTTTTTATGTTGTATTGTGAATATTCATTTTCATGCATATCATCGTCCTGTAGAAATGTTTGTCACCAGCTAACTATTAAAGGGAGTTCTAAAGTTTTGTACTATATTTTCCTGCAAAAGTTTTAGTTACTTTTTCTGTGGAGAACTCTTGAAATGAGCCAAATAATAAAAGTGTAAATTTTCAAAATAACCTTTTTCAAGAGAGACACTGTAGCATATGACTATGAAAGTAGTGCATGGTATTGTTCTAGGAGGGAGCACTCAGCATTCCACTTCTTGCAGGCTTACACCTCTTATATACACATATATATTAGTTTGTGAGGAGGGAACTTTGACTACCATTCCCTGGTCTGGGGGGTGAGAAATTTGCAGTAGCTTGATTCAATGAATGCAGACAAAAACTGTTACTTGTGTAGGTGGACTAGAATGAGGCAATTCAGACTCCTAGCAATCTATTTAGCCAGGTATTTTAAATGCTAATGTCTAAATATTTCCACAAAGTCTTATGTTTAACATACTAAGGGCCCCCTCTGGAAAATTGCTCTGCAGTCTGTACAGAGGTAGGTCTTTTCTACTGTAGAATATTTAGCAATCGTGATTATTCGTCGTGAAATGTGCAGTTGCTCATAGAGGTTTCCTACTGAGAGACCAAAGGTCCCTTTTGAATTTAAGATCAGTCCTATATTTTCAAGTCCCTTAGTGATATTTCTATGAGGAATTTTTCGTTCAAAGGAAATACAAACATAATATTATTACATTTGAATTATTACATACAAATATATGCAAATGCGCACACGTTTTAAATTTGTAAATAATGTGATCTAATAGCAAAAGAGATATTTCCATGATTGTTTGTTTTGTTCTAAAAATGGGAAGTTTATCTAAAAGATATATAATTCTCCTGTGGTGTCTACTAAAATTTCATAGGTCAAATAGACTAGTCACCATCTGTATAGAAAAGTCAAAATACCTAATCTGTTTTCATTAAAGTCTACTCTGAGACAGAATCAAAACATCTGTGCGTGCACAGCTTTACCTAGCAAAAATAAGACCCTTTTCAAATGGGCACAGAAGCTTGGGGGGGATGCGAGGGTGGGGGTGCTTTGCCACAGACCCCCAATCACCTCCACCCATCTTCACGCACAGAGACTCCACCATTGGCACCCATTGCTCTGTATGTGGGTGATGGTTGGAGATTGGGAGTGCACACGCACTCCCACCCACCAACCATGGCATTCCCACAGACAACCCCCCCATCCCCTCCCCGTACCAGTTGTGTTGAAACGGATGCCTTGTCCCTCCATACATGGGCAATGGGGGTGGGGGTCCATTTGAAAAGGGCCTAAATTTAGTCAAATAATGCAGCTTACCTACTCATTTGAAAGCACTGTATAATTACTTGTTTGAATAAGGTGTGGAATTTGAATCAACAATCTTTCAGTTTTAAACATAATTATCAGCTGAGTTTAATTTCCTAACTCACCAGTTCTTAATTTGTAAGCCTTATGGGTTAAAAGCAGAAACATCATCTATAAATTACAGAATGAATTATAGCTGAATTCATTGATTGGAGATACAATACCATTCATGAAACAGTAAACCAGTCTTCCTTTAAAATTATGGATAATCAAGGTGTAACAAATCCAGTTATGCAAAATGCAAAGCTAACCTTCTGCTAATACCTTTTACTGGATTGACTGTATAATACTGAACAAATCTTTCAAGACAGAGATTTTTTTTCATTCTGAAAATCATTGAGATAGTCTGATATAAATTGTCTACAACTTGGTGCTGAATTTTGTCTGTAAACATCCAAACCCCAAGTGTTACAGAAAAGGTTGGTATAAAGAACAAATGCATCCTTCATGTTGTGGACAATCTAATCTTGGTTGGAGTCTCATTTACCCTGAATGTCTTGATTTAAAGTAAACTCTGTGTGTACTTGTGCTTGCTTTTTCTTTCAGTATCTGACAAATCTTAGATGCATTTGAAAGGGCTTGCTCACGTGATAAGTCTTTTGAAAGACATTTCATCTGTCAGACACAGCGGACATTGTTAGTTCTCAGGAAAGGCAACTATAGATTTCTGATTATATGTAACAAATGGAAAAGAGCTTTCTTTTATATGGTACCTTTTAATAATTCAAGGTATTTTAAAGCACTTTTTAAAAAAAATCAGTTTTACTCCGGCTTTGTGTAATGTGTACGACTAGTCAAGTGCATCAGCCGTTAAATCAAATGGAATGTTCAAATAACAACAGACTTGGATAACGAAGTTAAACTGAAAGAACAAGTATTATAAGGACTAGGGCTATAGGAAAAAAGGATACGAAGAATGTTCACAAGGGGAAAATCAGCCAAAAGAATTGAGATAGTTGGAATATTCACATAATCGGCAGTTAGTTTTTTAGTTATAACGCACACTTCACAGGCCAAAAGCTACACCCGGACCAAGACTTTATAACTTCATATGATTTATCTTGAGGACACTTTTCAAATAACTTCTTTTCCAGTTTCTAAAGTACATGTAAGGTTAGGTGTCACTAATTAATTCTGTTGGGAAGCTCAGCAGGGAAGATCAATGCCTGAACCTCCAAATAGAACTACTTTCTTGTCACTAGGTGAAGTTTTCTCTTTGAAAAATGCTTGAGGTTTGTCACTGTAAAGCTTGGAGTTTTACTGCATGTACCAATTCGTTGAGTTCGGTCAATTAGATTTTTCTTATAACTAATTGGCAATGCCAGTTATATTTCGGGGGGAGCATGACTTCATGGCCACCTGCTGATGCGGTCAAGACCCTTGGGGCTGTTAAGGCCACCTCTTGTGAATTAGATCTGTGCCCATCTCATCTAATTAAATCTTGCTGGGAGACTCTGGAGCCGTTGCTGGCGGGGGTGGTCATCAATGCCTCCCTTTGGGAAGGCAGAGTGCCGGGCTGTCTCAAAGAGGCAGTGGTGCGGCCTCTGCTCAAGAAACCATAGGTCGATAGCTGGCAAGGGAGTCAATGTCAAGCTGTCTCTAACCTTCCCTTTTTAGGGAAGGTTATTGAATGGGTGGTGGCTCAACAGTTGCAGGGGTATCTTGACCGCCTCGGTTTTCTTGATCCCTCGCAGTCGGGATTTCGTATGGGTCATGGCACAGAGATGGCACTTGTAGCCTTGGTGGATGATCCGCACCGAGAGATGGACTTTGACCACTCAACCCTGTCATTTCTATTAGATCTATCCGCTGCTTTTGATACGGTGGATCATGAGACGTTGGTGGCATGCCTATGGGAATGTGCAGGGGTGAGCGGGACTGTTCTTGAATGGTTCCGCTAGTTCCTGACTGGGAGAACACAACAAGTGGTACTCGGGGAGTGTTTTTCATCCTTCCAAGACCTCACGTGTGGTGTACCGCAGGGTTCGGTGTTGTCCCCCTTCTTGTTCAACGTATACATGCAGTCTCTCGGTGAGGTAATCAGGAGGTTTGGTGTACAGGGTCACCAATATGCTGATGACACTAAGCTATACCTCTCTTTTTCAACCGACCCAGACCCTGCAGTCTCCGTGCTTACTCAATGTCTGACAGCTGTGGGGGAAGCTGAATCTCGACGAGACGAAAGTGATGCTGGTGGGGAAGGCGATCGAGTTAAAGGTCCCCATCATTGGTGGGGTCTGTCCTCCATTGGTTTCTCAGGTACAAAGTCTGGGGGTAATCCTCAATGTGCAGCTCTGCCTGAATGCTGAGGTGGAGGCTGTGGTGAAGGGTGCCCTTCGTCAATTACATCTGGTACGTTGGCTTAGGCCGTTCGTGTCGGACTCTGACCTGGCCACCATCAATCATGCGTTCATCACCTCTAGACTAGACTATGGTAATGCACTATACGTGGGGCTACCCATGGTAACGACCCGGAAGCTGCAGCTGGTGGAGAAGGTGGTGGCACATCTCCTGGTGGGACTGGGCCACCAGGAGCACATTACACCAGTGCTCCATTCTCTGCACTGGCTGCCGACAGTCTTCCGAGCCCAATTCAAGGTGCTGGTTTTAACCTATAAAGCTCTAAATGATATGGGCCCTGCCTATCTGTGAGACTGCCTCACCCCCGACTACTGGACCGTCACCTGTGCTCATCGGGGGATGCCCTCCTTGTGGTCCCCCGAGTCTTCCAGGGGGCCACTTAGGGGAGGGCGTTCTCAGTGGCCACGCCGAGGCTGTGGAACTTCCTTCCAGTGGAATTGCGTCTGGCCCCAGACCTCCCCTCGTATCGTAGAAGCTGCAAGACCTGGCTGTTCTGCCAGGCGTTTGGGGGGGGGGAGATGGGTAGAGGTGGAGGAGGAGAGGGATGAGGGTATAATAGTATATTTTATAGTTTTATGATTTTAATTGTTGATGTACACTGTTGTGAGCCACCCCGAGCTGCCTGGGGCAGGAGGGGTGGGATACTAAATGCTTTTAATAAATAATAAATTAAGTTATGGTAATGCAAGCTCCTATACTCTCCCTCAGTGCTTCTGTAGATGTCTTCTTTGTATAAGGGGTGGTTAAAACCTATTTAATAATAAGCATACAGATAAATTGTTGAACAAAGTATCTCTTCATGAGCTTATCCCACAGGAAGTGCTCAAATACCCTCTTGTGGGCACTGGGCAGAGGCTACACCCTTTTCCCTGGCTGCCCTTTTGGAGTGGAGGAAGTGGGGCAGGGTTATAGAGGACGCATAGGGGTTGAAGGAGGATGTTATGTTTTAAAATAGTTTGGCCCAATCCAGGGTGTTTCCTGCTGTGCAGGGGAGCCTACATAAGTAGAAGAAAGATGTGATCTGTGGGCATCATTGGCTAGTCTCATGGGGGCGAAAACTGATCCCCCGTCCATCTACCAACCTTCTTGGGCTGGCCCTGTAGGCTTATGATAGTTGCTAAGTTATCAGTGTGGGAAGAAGAAATCCCCTCGCCCCACGCTGCATCTGGTTGCTCAAGGTAGCCAAGGTTTTGTGTTGTTTTTTTCGCCTTCCCCGTAGTGCCTTCATCCTCCCTGGGGAGCAGCATGGGTTGGTAGAAGTCCTGGGTTGGTGTCAGAGCCATCGCCATTCCCTTAGTACCTACAAAGGAGTCTGATTGGTTTGTGGGAAGAATGGGTCTTGCTATGGTGGGCTAAGCCCAGCAGATTGCTTTGTAATGTACTGGACCTGTTTTTGAGTAGGGGCTTCCCCCCAACCCCAGTTTGAGATTCTGTTAAATTGATGTGTTCTGTTAAATAAAGAGTTGTTGACTTTAATGCCCAATTTTTGTCTTACGGCTCCTTCTGTTAATGCGGTGACAAATCATTTATTTCTGAAAGCTTATATGCTGTGGAGTTCAAGATGGGAGTAAGATGAACAGAAATTTGGAACAGGTTCAGAGGTCGACAACAATAGGGATGGGCGAACAGAATGCCGTTCGGATGAACGTTCAGTTGCTCGATTCGAAACCCGAGTTCGGGTTCGGCTGTTTGGTTCGGCGGAGTTCGCTTCGTCCAAACTCAGTCGAACATTCAAAAAAGTGCTATTGGTACCGAAACAGATTTTTTTTCTGTATCGGTATCTTTGGCCCTGAAATCACATATGGAGTCTACCCCTGGTGCCAGGAAGTCTGCTCCTCAGCTGCCTCCCTCTTCCAGTCACATTTTTCCCGCCCAAAGTCACGTTTTTCCTGCCCCCTAAATCATCTGAACTCATCTGAACTCTTCCGAACTGTTCGGAAGTTCGAGCATTCGGTTCGGAAGTTCGGTTAGGTTGTCCGAACAGGTGGAGTTTGGGCCGAACTCTGAACTTCCAAATCGCATTCGCCCATCCCTAGACAACAAAGATGGTCAGGGGTCTGGAAATCAAGTCCTATGAGGAAAGGTTGAAGGAACTGGGTATGTTTATCCTTGAGAAGCAAAGACTAAGGGGAGACATGATAGCAATCTTCCACTACCTGAAGGGCTGTCACAAGGAGGATGGCAAAGACTTGTTCTCTCTTGCCCCTGAAGGCAAGACTAGAAATAATGGGCTCAAATTACAAGAAAGCAGATTTCAGCTAAACATTAGGAAGAACTTCCTAACAGTAAGAGCTGTTTGACAGTAGATCAAGTTACCTAGGGAGATTTTGGGCTCACCTTTGTTGGAGGTTTTCAAACAGAGCCTGGATGGCCATCTTTTAGGGATGCTGTAACTATGGATTTCTTACATTGAGCAGGGGGTTGGACTAGATGACCTCTGAGGGGACTTCCAACTCTATGATTCTATGTAATGTTATTAATGTTTGCAAAACTAGTATCATGTGTGTATTTATGACACAAGGATATTCCTTTTGACCAGAAGAAGAGGCCTTCAGCTTAAATCTCAGGGCTGAGTTTTAAACAGACCTGTACCTAAAATATAGATGCAGGGGTAGTGGTGAAGGGGGTGGGTAGGCTGTGTTACAGGGGGGACAAATTGCCTTCACAAGTTTATGTACTTGTTTAAAACATTTTTTAAAAAATTAGAAGTGTTATTTGTTTGTATATTCAAATTTATACACCACCCTTCCTGTAGAGGCTCAGGGCAGCTCACAACTGAATTTACTATTACTGTTACTTTCTGGGCTTTTGTTACAGTTGCTCATCGGAGGGTCTTTTTACACAAGTATCTCCCCACCTATCAGCCACCAATCACTCGCCCATCATCCATGTTGTAGGGCTGCATTGGCACCCTATGCAGCCCTGAAACATGCATGATGTGGTGGGTAATAGGTGGGGAGGCGCTTGTCTAAAAACACCCGTAGCCTTCAGGCATGTTAGTCTTCATGCTAAGACATGGAGGAGGAAAACATGGAACACATTTTTATAGACGGAAAAAACAAATTCTAGGAGGGGCATGCTCCTCTCCATCTTTAGCTATGGGTCTGATCTTAAGAGAGTTAATTCCTTGCCGGTGTAGTGCCCTAGGGTTAGAGCAGGACATAGAATGTTGGTTGTGGATTTAAGAAAGGAGCAACGAGGGAAAGGTAGCCAGCGGAGCAGCTATGGACTGAGGAGATAACTCCAAGGACCTTTTACTTATGAGAAACTACTGCTGGGATCTATGTTCTTGAGGACTTGTGCAGTTGAGGAGCTGCCTCAAAAGGCCTACAGTAGCTGAGGTACTGCTGCTGAGACTGTGTAAAGACTAATTAGAGAGAGATGGGGAGGATTAAATGCTGAGTTAGGACTGTTATCTGGGGTACTGGGAGGAAAACAATGGTTATCTTTGATTAGAGATACATAGATGTCCTAGTGTATTAGGTGTATAAGTTTATATTGTTTTGTTTTAAAATATGCTTCTTTACATAAATTTTTTTCTATGGTAAATCTTGTTATATGTATGTTCTCGTATACTACTACTTCTCATTTCTAAAGCACTACTAATTGTATATAGGGCTGAGACAAGAACAAGTGTTCGCTTTTCAAAATAAAATATTGACTTTTTGGGAGTGCTTAAAAGTGCTTTTTTGTAATTTTGTTTCCACCATTTTTTGGGTCATTTTGGTCACTTTCTGGGACTTTACATCACTTCCCATGGCTTTTCGTCACTTTCTGGGACTTTTCGTCACTTTCTGGGACTTTTCATCACATTCCGGGTCTTTTACGGTAGTTTTATGGTAGTTTCACAGCACTTCTATGGTAATTTCCATCACTTCCCCAACACTTAGCCGGCAGCTTCTCATCTCCGCAGCCCCTAGGGGTGCACACGGGGCACCCAGAGGACTTGGTACTGGCCCATAGCAGCCCCATTTATCTTGCAAAAAATAATGGAATGTGGTGACAACAGTGGGAAAGTGGGTAAGTTTCCATGTTGCTTGAATCTCAGCAAAAGCACTTGCCATGCTAGGGGTGACATGAGCAGCTAAACTGCTGCTCATGAGAAGTGCTGCCATATCAGGTACTTGGACTGATTTCCCAACCACTTCCTGATACCAATGCAATTTTTCAATTCTCACAATACCACAAGATACTGTCCTTGAATTACTGACTTTTTACTGTTTTACCCTGTACCATTCAATTATTGCTTACTGTATTGTTGAGGGTACCATTTTTTACTTCTGGTTTTGTTATTTCTGCCCTTCTAAGCTGATGACTGTGTGAATAACCCACCCCTTAACTTCCCCTCAGTGTGTATTAGCCTCCACCCCAGTGTCTCCAATCAGAATTGATGTTCTATGTTGCTCTATGTTGTTCCCTTTGCTTTGACCAATCTGCAACTGGATTTTAGATTAGTAAAGAAATCTCCATACCAGTTGATGGTCGCAATCCCAAGCGGGATATGCGCGGTTTTCTCACAGTTCAATAAATCCCTATTGCAATGTGCATGTGTGCACATGCACACAGGATACATGCAGTGCATGCGAGGCATGGGATCAGCCCCACTGAGTGACAAGAATGGGAAATGGAGTGCAAGGAATACGGTATTGCGTCAGTATGACCTCTTAGAATTTGAGATAGGTGGAAAATGTGAAAGAGGTTAACAGGATCCTGGTAGGTGGAAAATCAGTAAATCAAGAAACTAAATGTTGGTTGAGACATTACTGAGTAACGATAGGTTACTGATTTGACCAACTGGGATTTTGATGAGTGTTCTCATTTTGGCGAAATCTCATTTCAGTCCCAGCCTGCACCTCTCCTCATAGCTGTAGGGTACCTAGCCCTTGCAGGTCATTACACCTGATTTTTCCACAGTCATCTTGCCTGAAGATCTGTCCTGCATCTGTAAAATCAGCTATCATTTATCTGTTTTGTCTGTTTATACTGTTGTCTCTTGTACTGAAGACTGTTTCCTATTAGTCATTTGTATGTGCTTAGCATAACGGGGACCCCTTTCTTGATAGCACCTCTAGGTGGCATCAGAATGTGAGTAGTAAACTGCTATAATTATTATATGGTCTGCAAAAAAAAGCAGGGGAATGGCAAAAAAGACAGAAAATATCACCAACTCTGAACATTTCAGTGTGTACTGTGTTGCCTTGCCCTTTTTGAAAACCTAAAACTTACATTTAAATAGAACCACATGCACAAATGGCTTCACTTGTCTCCTCGTGCTGTCAGAGTCTCAGGTGCCCAGGATCATGAGTTACTCTGCTGTCCATCAAATAACTTCGGCAAGGCTTGTTTTTATACCACCTGGGGGATCAAGTCCCTGGCATTAACTGCCTGTAGCAGCCTGAGTTCTCCCGGGCTCTTACCAGTCTGGCACTTATTTCACTGGTTAACAATGAGATATACCCCAGACCCCAAGTTTCTTCGGCCTATGCACTTTTTTTGCCCAGTGCCTGGTGATGGTAGGGCTGAAGCGGAAGTAGTCTTTGCTGTTATGCTGTTTGTTGTTGACATTTCAACATTCATTCCACCGATCCGATGGCATTTTCTATCTGTTTCTAATAATTTCCAACATTTTGAGACACTTTCCAATATAGAGACATTTCTGATAATTAACACATTTATGACATTTTGCTACAGTTTCTGACTTATGTGACCATTTCCCCCTTTGTTTTCCGGCAGTATTCTGAGATTTTGACAGTATTCTAACACTTTCCAGCAGTATTTTGACACTCTGACACTTTCCAACAAACATCGGAACAAGTGTCAGACTTGCCTGGGGATGCCACATCGGGAAAATGGCAATGGATGGGCAAATTCAAACGGAATTGGAGAAATCTGTGACATATAATTTCAGGCTTACTGGACACCCACAGAACTTCCAGATCCACTGGAAGGTAAAGTATTCATAAACTCACCAGCATCAACCCAGATCACTTCTCCTTTAAAACACAGAAGAGTTGGGCCCAAGTGTAGTAAACTAAAATAAATTTATTAAAGAAGGAGTGAATATGCTAAGACAGTAGAAATGAGAGAAAGAAAAAAGGATAGTTTCAAATAAAATAAAATCTTTAAACAACAAGTCCTAGCTTATAGCTCATGACAGAATAAAGGAAGGGGCTAGCTGATAAGTGTGGTCTCTGTTTGCATCAGTGTAGAACCAGGAGTTGAACACCCATCCACCCACTCTTTTCAACTTGATCACAGTGAGCGGTACCTGATTGTCTTACATACATTATTTTTCATATACTATAATAATTGGCTTGAAGGTGATGAGGTTTTTCATCTATCCCGCATTTGACAATGCCCCCTCACCCCTTTGGAGTGCTGTGTGAGTAACTGTCAGGAAGAGGAGGGGCATTTAAGGGGATTGGAATGGTTGTATGTTTGTTTTATAAGTCTGTATGTATATTCTATCTTGTAGAGTTAATTTATTATAGCAACTCAGCAGGTCCAGTACCAATAAGGAAAAGGATATGAGCACTGATTGAAAAATTGAAGAACATCATATTGAGAGACTGGGAAGTAAGAAGATATGCACTGGACTAAAGTGGACTGTGACATTGTTCTTCAACCTCACCGTAGATGAGGATAGAGGTTTTGCTCTAACCTCCTATGGGTGAAAGAAATGAGACTGTAGCCTCAGCCTGAAATAGCCCACAGTCAGCTGATCATCAGTTTGGTGGCTGATTTTCATCCACACTCACCATGGGGTGTGAGGGTGGTTGCTTCTGGATACATTATCCAGAGAAGGTAAGCAACAGTGTGGGCTAAGGCCTGCCCAGTTTGGCTAAACAGGGCTAATGTAATGTGTGACTGCCCATCTTTTAGGCCCCACACAACACTGTGTTGAGGCAAGATTTAAGAATCGGGCCTAAAGAAGCACAATCACAGAGCAGTCTGGAGGAGCACTCTCACCCAGATTGCCAAACAGCTGATCAGGGGGCTTGCAAGAGTGTGATCTCCTGGCCACCAAACAACTGATGGGGGGAGGGGGGGTAGATGAGCTCACTTACCCAGAGTGCTGAACACCTGATAGATAATTTTTAAAAAAATTAATAAATAAGATCCTCCCCTTCCCTGGGTACACCCAATCAGCTGTTTGGCAATCTGGATGAGAGTGCTCCTTCAGGTTCCCAATCAGCTGTTTGGTGGACCGTCTGGACCTCATGATTAGCTGGCAACTCCCCCTGGGCACCCAATTCTGCTACTCAGCACGGGTTCAGAAGTCCTGCCTCCTGTGGGTGGTCCTTTGGTCAACCCATGGTGGAGAAGGGCTTTTGACAGCAGCCGCCCCATCCGGATTCTTTGGGGGAGCTTCACATTTGAACTGAGCTCCTCACTGGCCCAAAGTATAATAGCTGAAGTGGCCTTTCCCGGGGCAGCCAGGGATTCCAGCTTGTCCCAGTCTCATTTGTTTTCAACCATTTGTGAACTTGGTCCTTGGATAGCCTGTTGGGTACCCGATACTGTGTTTCAAGTAGGCTCTGGGCCTGTTTAGAAGTTGTTGTCCCCATTAAGTGATACTTAAGTACAAAGCAAGTAGATGTGAATGGCTCTTGCATTAAGTTTTGTAGGCTGTCGAGTCCAGAATGTGATGTGATGGCTGCAAGAGGAGTGAGGCTGAAAGTCGGTATTGATTTTGTTATTGCTTGGCAGCCTGGCAGGTGTTTTTTGGAGGGAAATGTGGAGAGGGGAGGAGAGAGCAGACATCTCCAAGCCAGAAACAGTGTTGAACTCTTGAACTGGAAGGGGAAGGACCTGATGGATGTATCTCTGACCAATGAGCACGGAAAGAGACAGATTAATTAGAGATAGTAGATCTACCTTTGGGTGTGTATATATTTATATTTATAGCTAGATACTAGACTGTTTTATTATATATATTAGGATTATTAGAGAGACCTTTTGTATTATACATAGGTTAGGTTTTGTATTATACATAGGTTAGGTTTAGCTTAACTGTATATATTAGGGGTGGGAAACCGGTAGAATCCGGTATCCGATAATGCCGGTATCGGGTGTACCGGCATTATCAGATTCGGCCCGGTAATCCGGACCCGGTTTTATTTAATTGATTTCAATGGGGCACTGTG
>QEPC01012047.1:514983-527674 GCA_003113815.1 Sphenodon punctatus | reverse complement strand
TATCCCCAAACCCCGGGTTGCAGTTAGTAATTAGGATTAAACGGGATTGGGTGAAGGCTCAAAAACTTTTGCCTCACACAAGGTTCATCTGGACACACATGATAGAGGATCAGATGGCGTGAAGCTGTCTCACCAGGGAATGTTGACAGAGTCAGAAAGAAAATTAATAAGGAAGTAGACAAGTTAGTGATTGCGAGGGGTGGTGACTGCATCGCGCATAAGGAAATTCGGTTCTCGAAGCCCGAGCTTTATTGGGATGATGGGGTGCACTTGTTTGACATGGGAGTCCAGATGTATCTGGGAGTATTGAAAGAGAAATTAGTGCAACTATTGGATCAGAGGGAGGATATTGGGAGCAAAAACAGCCAAGCATAGGCTGGCGGTTTGCTACGGCAGGGGTCCAGATAGTTGGTTTAACAGTTGTTAGGGGTCTGAAGGAAGACGTCTCCATAAGAGACGGGGCCAAGAGCAGGGGCAGCCAGGTTCGGCGCAAGGCCCAGGATGGGGGGGGGAGGAGCAACTCAGCCGAGGACAGGGGAGGTCCCGGCTGGCAGGGCCCTTGCCTTCCAGCCTGCTTTGGATTGATACAGGGCAAGAGCCATATCGACCAGCTGCATGGCTGGGGATGAGAGCAACCTAGGATAGTTAAGTGTTATAGAGCGGTACTGAGGAACATCGGGCCGCCCTTTATTAATGGTTAGTAAGTTGGAACCTGGATCTGGTGTGTGAAACTCCCTCTGACCTAAATTCTAATTCAATAAAGAGTGCGGCCTTTCAAATCCATATCTGAGTGCTTGTTGTCTTTGGGGTGCAGGGGCAATTGTATTTGCTTCATTCAGACAAACTTGAAGCAAGTGAATTTGTTAAATATATTTGCCTTTTGGATTGGAATGTTTTAAGAGCATTGGAAGAGAGGTCTTCTAACCAAAACATCACTGAATAAGTGATGCTGTAGGTTGTGATCCCAATCCATCCATCATGGCTTGGCTCTGACTCTCAGGCTGCTTGCCCACATTACACAATTTCACGTTATTTTTTATTTTACATAAAATTGTGTAATGTGTGCACGTGTTTTTCCTCATTCAGCATGAACATTTCCGTGATTTTCCTTATGGATGTCAGGGTAGGGAAATCCAGATCTGACATTAATGTGAGTTCTGTATTATGTGAGACTGGAACGTGTGCATGGATAAATTTAAGGTGAATTTATCGAACGGGAAAATGACAACATGTGCATGGATCCTTTTAAGATCACATGACTTCATGCCAGGGGGTGGGAGGAGAACATAATGTGGGCATGCAGCCGAGCAGGAATCTTACATTACTGCTAATTTCACATGGGATAGAATCGCTTGTGAAAATTGGCATGTGGGCAAGCAGCCTCAGTCATACACACACAGCAAAGGTATTTGAAATCCAGTACCACCTGGACTTTCAATGTGATAGAATGGGCAGCAGGGGCAGTATGGAGACACAGCTTCAGGCAGCTACCTCACAGCATTATCCTTGCAGCATACAGCACCAGTTTCCACAACAATTGTCTTTGGCATCCAAGCAGGATATGGAGGACAACTTCAGCAGCTCAGGAGACTAAAGGAGACTTTTGCTACAAGCTGCAAGGAGCTGGCAGGCATATGGATGAGAACAGTGGTTTGTACTGAAGGGACAGTCCCCTCCTGAATTTTGGCCACCTGTGACCCCCTGTGGTAGCAGTCTCCACCACTGCTGACACAGCTCCTCTGCGCTGCAGATCTTCTTGCTCCTGAGACTTTGAGAGTCAAGAGACCACGATAGTGGGGCTGTTGCTGCCCCTCCTTCAATTTGGACTGTTACCTCACTTGAAGACAAGACACCCTTATCAGCCGGTCCCAGGAAACCTTTGAAACACAGGAAGGACTCCTAGAGAGAGGAAAACGGGAGATGATTTCTGAAGGGGGTCGGGGGAAGTGGAGAGTTAAACTTCCTTAAATCCCCAAATTCCAAGCTATGATTTTGGTCAGGGATTAAGTTTTGTTTCAAATGTTGCCACCATAGGTGACTCATGGTGGGGGTCGGGGGATTTTTGGAAGCCCTATAGAACCCCTGCACAGCTCCCATTCCTGTGCCCTCTCTCACTATCATCAATTACCAGTCACATGTGGCTGCCACCCTTGCTAATTTACCTCCCCTCCCCCTGTCTTCTGTCATTTACAAAGCCTGAGCAGGCGATCAGTTCCAGGAGTTACATGTTGCCACAGAGAACAACAGATAGAAGCCCTCTTCCCTGTACCCACTCTCCCTTCCTTGACACTATTTTTGCAAAGCAGTCTCTGCTGAGGAAACACTGAAGTGATTATGGTGTATATGACACCTGTGTTGGTTTGCTTCAAAAGGCCTCTTCTCTGAAGCTGCAGGATATCTGTCTTTCCCTGTGGATCACTGATCACCAGGCAATGGTGGTCTGGCCCGATGAGATCATGTTTTAGTGAGTAAGTGCATCTCCCTGGGTACCATGCCATGCAGTTTGGGTGGAGGTTATTGTTTTCTAGAAACAAGCATGAACTGGTTTACCCTCTTCTTATTTTGTTGTTCATGCAGCTGAATTAAGCGCTTCATTAACAACAGTTGTTTTTCTTCTTTGCCTGGGGGCTCTTCCCTATAACAGTAAATACAACAGCGGTGACCTCTTTAACACTTGACATGATGCTGACAGGTCAGTTTTAGAAAGAGAAGAGGGAGAGGATCTTGCCTGGAATGGAATGGTTATTTTTCATTGCCTTTGGAAATGTATTCTTTAATTTATTATAATCACATCAGCAGCAGTACGTTCATATTACCAGTCAAGCTCTTCATCGCAGTGGCGTAGCAAGGGCTGTGGTGGGCCTGGCAAGGTTGGCCTTAGAATTTGCGGGACCAAGGGTGAAAATAAAATGTGGGGCCCCCATCCTCCAGAGCCCTACCCCATCCTACAATTGGCAGTCTAGTGTTTGTTTCCAAAAACAAACAAGCGTCCTGTGTGTGCGTGCACATTCTCTCTCTCTGACCCCAAAGCATTTATGGGGCTCTGCAGCCAATCAGGGCAGGAATTAGGGAGTCTCTGGAAAAGCATAGGCTGCTCCCTTCACCTGTGTCTTTGTACTAGCCTTGGCAGCTGAGAGGATCAGGTCATGCTTTGGAGACTTAGGGTGAAAACAGACATGACGCTAACCATCCTTTAACCACCTTTGGTGGTTATTTATGCATGTTGCAGGGCTGCATCGGGCACCAATGCAGCCCTGCAACATGCATAAATGACCACCAAGGGTGGTTAAAGGGTGGTTAGTGTCATGTCTGTTTTTACCCTTAGAGACCTGAGTTCAAGCCCCACTGATGCCAGATCCTAACATGCACACACCCCTCTGGTAGGGGGAACTTGTGGATTGGTTGCTTATTGACAGGGGGGGGCAGGGCCATGCTGGAAACAACAATCCTGGGGACTGAGAGTCTGCGTAGAGACCGAGAGGCATGGAGACTAAAAACACCATCTTGGAAGCCCTGATTAAATGGTTCCACAGGTTAAAAAAGGTATCAAGGAGACTAGATACCTGCTAGTATGGCTAAATGGTGAGGTGAAGGAGGCTATTAGAGCCAAAAAGGCATCCTTTAAAAAATGGAAAGCTGGTTCTAATGAGGAAATTAGGAAAGAGCATAAGCACTGGCAAATTAGGTCTAAAACATTAATAAGGCAGGTCAAGAAATATTTTGAAGAGAAACTCACTAAAGAGGCAAAAACTAATAATAAAAACTTTTACAAATACATCAGAAGCAAGAGGCCTGATAGAGAGTTAATTGGGCCATTAGATGATCAGTGAAAATGTTTTGTTTCACATGTCCTTGCTCCATATCAAGCAGGAGGATTCTGTTCAATAGTGTCGTTCCCTCAGCATGATAGTCCAATTCCCTGGGCTCAGTTCTGCCTCGAGCTGCCCATGAAAGCAGGCCAAGCCCTCAAACCACAAAGCATTTGCATTCAAAGATCAAAAATAAACTTAAATCAAAACACAATCCACTCCTATAGACCACCGCTTTGGGGGCTAAGCTCCCTGCTAACCATGCCACGAACATGCCATACCATGAAACTTGAAAGATGTTCAAACTACTAGATCAACAATTAGCATCACCAAATAGGAAATGGAGAGGCAGAAAACACATTAATGCATACCTAGAAATTGCAGGCCAATATTTGTGTTTCAAATATGGATGCCAAAAGGGGCTTTTTGTGGTGGTGTTGTTTTTCCACATTCACAGTCTTAATTGCCAAGTAACTTTTACTGTTGGGACGTTATTCTTGATATTTAACCAAAATTTACTTTTTTTGATGATAATTTGTACCAATTATTTCTAGTTTTGCCCTCTCTGGTGATGGAAAACAGTTTCTTGCCATTTTCTTTGCAGAAGCTCTGTAGATATTTGAAGTCTGTTATTGTGCCTCCCCATAACCTTCTTTTCTCTAGGCTAAACATACCCATTTCATTCACCCTTTCCACTTAAGACTTGCTTTCCAGACACTTTATCATCTTTGTTGCCCTTCTCTGAACCTGCTCCAATTTGTCAATGTCCTCAAAATGTGGGCTAAATAAGATTCTTTCTTTAAGTGCTAATATCCAGCTGTTTTCACAAACTCTCCTTCAGCAGCTCCATGGCATTGCTTTGCGGTTACCAAGTGTGGGCATTTTTTGTGACTTCTTCATGGATCTACTGCGTGGTAACAAGGAGTGATTGATGACAGAGAAGCCATGGATTTTTTGTGGTCTTTACTGAGGATTGTGGTTGCCACCTAATTTAAAACATGTTAAGTAGGCACATAATGTCCAATGCCACATGTTCCTTTTACATCTGAGAGGGACTTTGGGTGCATTCTTGAATTAATTTCTGGGAACATTTAGAAGACATGACAAAAGCCAGAAAAACTGGTGATACCCTGGCATCGCTCTTCATATCTCTATGATCACAGAAACGAGCACTGGCTGGAAGTACACAGACACAGTCAACCACATGTAATGCCTGCTACGAGTGAAGAAACATTGCTCCTCGCTGTTTAGGGTTGGCTGTTGTGGGTCTAGATCTGGGCACACGTATAAAAACTTGTGTGCTTAATGGCATGAAGGTAACGTGGATCCACTCTTAGGCTGAATGGAGCCTACTTAGTTGTTTAGTAAACCATACAACTGGTACTGATAACAAGCGGAAGCTTGTTCTTGGACTGGTAATAGATGAAGATGGAAGAGACTAAAAATATTTTTAATCATTCTCTTACCATTAGAGTAACAAGAACACCGAAATGAAGGGTTTTGTGCCATTTAAATCACCTAATGAGAATAAAGTCAACATTTGGCTTTCATGTTGCCATCTGGTAATTAAAGTAAACTAGTAGGGAAATTTCCACAGCAGGAAATATGTTTAACATTTAAGAGCATAACATTCTTGATTTTGTTTAAAAGGAGGCTGAAGTCAATGTGTGCAAACGAGATATTGTTAGTGTTGCCACTTCAATGTATTATGATGTCCATCAATGTTGTGCCAGAGACTGTAAGAACCTAAACACTTTCATGTCCTAAGAACATGGCTACATGAAGGATTAACATTGTTAAAAGGTACAGTTTTACCTCCCTTGTCTTTCTGTGACCCTTTTCACACAGACACTCTAACTGATAAAATGGGTGTTACATTTTATTGCGCATGTTGCAGGACTCCAAGTGTGCTCTGTGGGTGCCCTGCAACATGTATAATAAAATGTAACACCCATTTTATCAGTGTTAGAGTGTCTGTGTGAAAAGGGCCTTAGATTGTAAGCCCCTTGGGGTAGGAATCTGTCTATACCTACTGATTGTACAGCACCAGGTACGTTGCTGACACTATATTAATAATAATAATAATAATGTGTTAACTAAAGCATGTTATCTAACACATCTTAATCCCCACATCGACAATCTGATGTATGTTAGCTGAGTGGGGTAAATCCTACCTTTTGCAAAAGGGTTTAATACATGCTTAAACATGTGACAGTCCATCACGTATTTTAACGCATCTCAGTTAACACATGTTAATATTCACTTTAACACGTTACCCTCTTCTGTAGACACATCTTTATACTGGGGCTGAAACAAAGTCTTTGGAAAACTTCAGAATTTAAGGTATTTGGTTCAGAAAGGCTGAATTCCGAAGTTCTGAGGGCCAAGGCCGTTATTCGGAAAACCTCTGCATGCATGACTGGTGGACAGTTGAGCTTCTTCTGGAAATGAAAACTTAGTGCCATATTTGGTAGGAGGGGACAACTGAGTGATGGTAAGCCAGATGACAAGTTTTGATTGACTGACCGGTTCAGATGGTCAGCTTTTGTATTGGCTGGCAGGGCAAAATATAGTGTCTGCACTGCAGCCATTTTGTCCACCGTCTTTGGTGAATTTGCCTGCACTGCATTCTACAGTGCTGCTGCATCTGTAAGTAATCGGCTGTGGGAGGGAGAGGGGTGCCTGGCCTGGTATGGTTTGGTGGTCTGTCCTATCCATAGGGCCAATGCTGGGGGATGGGGGTTAAGTTACCCTTTACCATGCTGTGCTTTTAAAAAATAAATAAATAAATAATTGGGTGCCACATTGCTGCCTGCTGCTTGGTTGGCACTTGGCACCATGAGGAGGGATCTCTCTGCCTGGCTCCATTTCCCATGTTTGCTTGGTCTGTTCATATTACCATTGCCACACTGCCATGCCAAGGAAAAGGGTGCCCTGGAAGGGGTGTTAATGTCTGGTTTCTTAATTTTGTGACTGCTGCTGGGGCCTGTGCTTGCTGGCTTTTTTTGGTGGAATTTACTTCTCCATGCAGTTGCGGATTGTTTTTGCGGGAGGAGTTGTATTCTTCTTGAGTCAAAGTCCCTCGCTAGCTTGCATTTTTGTGCACTGCTTGGTTGGCATAATGTGGTGCACTCACTGCTGATAGTAGGCAGTGCACACATTGACTTCAGCCTCCTTTTAAACAAAATCAAGAATGTTATGCTCTTAAATGTTAAACGTATTTCCTGCTGTGGAAATTTCCCTACTAGTTTACTTTAATTACCAGATGGCAACATGAAAGCCAAATGTTGACTTTATTCTCATTAGGTGATTTAAATGGCACAAAACCCTTCATTTCGGTGTTCTTGTTACTCTAATGGTAAGAGAATGATTAAAAATATTTTTAGTCTCTTCCATCTTCATCTATTACCAGTCCAAGAACAAGCTTCCGCTTGTTATCAGTACCAGTTGTATGGTTTACTAAACAACTAAGTAGGCTCCATTCAGCCTAAGGGTGGATCCACGTTACCTTCATGCCATTAAGCACACAAGTTTTTATACGTGTGCCCAGATCTAGACCCACAACAGCCAACCCTAAACAGCGAGGAGCAATGTTTCTTCACTCGTAGGTGGGTACACTACCATTTTTTAATATTTTAAACAAAATTTCTGCATGCAGTTGCACTTTTGGGGGGTTGTCTTCTGGAGTGATTGTCCCACTCTTACTAGCCTACTTTTCTGGGTAGTGCTTTTCTGAGTAGTGTTTTGACTGTGGGTTCAAGAACTTAGCAACAATTTTCTAAAGTTTCTGAAGTTTTCCGATGTTCTGTGCTTTGGTTTCCAAAGCTTTGTCAAGAACACCAAATTGCCTCCAAGTACTCGGACCGACTTTTCAGAACTTCAAAAATCAGTCCGAATACCCGGAAGTACTATTTGGTTCAGTCCTACTTTATACTCAATGAGTCCACTTCATCTTCTTCTACTTTGTGTGCTGATCAAAAATGAGCAACCCCTGTGCAAAGTGGATGTTAAGGAACTTCCAGTTCAGCATGACAATATGTTGAACCCACAGTAGCCAGATGCAGATGAGCATATCCAGAGCACAGCAGTGAAAATATGAGCCATAGTCTCCTTCCCATCCCCATGGAGACTGGCTAGTCACAGCTCATATTTCTCCTGTGATACAATGCTACTAAATGGCTAAAGACTGGCCAGTGAAGTCCATGCTTAAAATTTCTTATGGTGAAAAAGAAACATGGAAAATGGAAAACCTCTGGAGGGAAATTTTCTGTACCATGGAAGGTCAAAATAAGATCTGGAATGGGTACTAAATTTTAGTACCCATGGGTAATACCTGAATTTTGGGGTGTGTCATTGGGTACCTGATGGGCTACCCGGGTACCAATCGGGTACCCAACAACCTGTAAAATCAGGTATTTCCAGAACCAGTGTTTCAATTTATCAATTCCTAATTGGTCTATTAGTATACCAGTCAGTATACCAAGTTGGAAAACCAAAAAATCAGCACCAAAAAAAGAGAGAGAAAGTTACCAGAAGTAGATTTCCAGAGTACCCTCTTTCAGCTCTAGTAAGAATATAACAGTATAGGAGCATCATTTTGCTGTTGTGGCCTTACATTTGTTCAGGGCATCCCTGCTCTCTTCCACATGTCCCTATCCAATCTAATTTTTTTTTTTTTAAAAACACAACCCTTAATTTGAAAGATTTGAGGGTAAGTAATTGTGATATACTCCCTCCCTCCTAAAAAGCAAGTAATAAGTTTGGAACCCATCTTAACTATACTCTAATGCTCACACAGCATGTTTCTACTGACAGTGACAGACTCGGCATCTGCGATTATACAGGTTTGAGATAAGTGCCCGGGTTAAGTGTGCAATGTGTTATGCATTTATGGGGAAGCATAAGGTCGCAATTAAGGTTTTGTGTTGGTCTGCAGGGGAGATTAATGTGGTGTGTTTCCTTATCTGTTGGAGGCAGAAGGAAGTCCTATGTGATGATGAAGAGTCTGTCACTGTCAGTGGGAACATGTTGTCTGGGCTTTAGGGTACAGTTAAGTGATATCCCATATCTTATTTCCTTAATTTTCAGAGTTTGTGTTAGGGGGAATGCTATCCATTTAAATCCATTTTAAATTCAGTTTTTGTTTATCATGGGAACATACCAGAATAGGCCAATGGTCAACTTCGTCTGACATCCTGCCTCGGCCAGTGATAGACTGCCAGGTACTCCCAGATGCTCAGTTTTCCTGACAATGTATCTGGCCACTTGTGTTCCCATGGGATGAATTTTCTTCCTCATTCCTAGTTAGTCCTGATTCTCCATGTTGGTCTGTGCAGGTGGATCCTTGTGCCTCCAGGGAACCCATATAGATCACTTTCCTGGATCTGCTCTGTCAGTAACAGCTAATACCTAATGTCAAGAGCATTCAGAATTTTGGTAAGTTTTATTCTTAGTTTGTTTTACAGCAAAGGCTAATTTTGGATTTTGGATTTATTTCAGTTTCTATCCTGCCCTATTCCCAAAGGCTCAGGGCGGCTCACATCATCATGAAAACAAGTTCAAAATAAAACCCATAAAACACTAATAAAAACCCCACCCTGAACCCACCCCACCCCAGAATTTACCCCTGCCTGTTAAAGTCCTGGCCAAATAAATATGTCTTGCTCTGCCTCCAGAAGATGCCCAGGCTAGGACTTAGATGGACCTCTAAGGAAAGGGAGTTCCAAAGCTGTGGAGAAACCACCAAAAGTGCCTCCCTGCGAGCCTGGGTTGTATAGCTCTGGGCCAATGATGGAACTTGCAAGAGGGCACCCTCAGCTGATATTCGGGGTTGTGGGAGGAAGGTGTCCTTTAGCTATGTAGGGTCCAGGCCATTTAGGGCTTTATAGGTCAAAACAAGAACCCTGAATTGTGCCCAGAATGGTATTGGCATCCAGCGCAGACTCTAAGCACTGGTGTGATGTGTTCCCAGAGACCCATCCCTGTCAAGAGCTGGGCCACGGTGTTCTGCACGAGCTGCAGCCCCTGAACAGTCTTCAAGGGCAGCCCCACATAGAGTACATTGCAGTAGTCCCACCTTGAGGTAATGAAGGCATGGATGATTGTGGACAGAGCCATATCTGAAACAAATGGAGTTCCAGATGGAGTTAGTGAAAGGTGCTCCTGGCCACAGGCACAACTTGATGTTCCAGATGCAGCTCAGGATCCAGGAGCACCCCAAGGCAGTGAACCTGAATAACCAGGGGAAGCCAGAGCCCCTCAGTGATAACCCCAAACCCCTCCAGGTCACAGGGTCAGCCAGCCATCATGACTTCAGTCTTGTCTGGGTTCAGCTTCATTTGGCTCACCCATATTCAGTCCCCGATGGCAGCCAGGCCCAGGCACTAAGTAAGCACCGAGGCTGCAGGGCCTGAGTTAGATGAAAAAGATAAAATTATTTATTTAGTCATATTTCTATGCCACCTTTCCCACAGAGGCTCAGGGCAGCTTACAGTCATTAAAAAAACCACAAGTAAAAAAGTCATTAAAATCAATAACAAATCCCCTTAACACCCCCCACAGCCCAGCCCAACCCCACCCCCGCCCCCCACATTTGTGTATTGTCCACATATTGATAGCAATGCACCCCAAATCGACACATGATCTTGCCCATTGGTCTTAGGTACATGTTGAACAGGAGGGGAGACAAGATGGAACCCTGCAGGACCCCACAGAAGGGGGCAGGAAGATGAGAAACAATCACCCATCACCACTTGCTAGAACGTCCCCAATAGCAGAACCACTGAAGAGCTCTCCTGCAAACCCCTGCTTAGGGGTGCAGTGAGTACTTCATTTTGTACTCATGGGTAATACTCTCATTTTCTGGGAGCTGATGGGTTACCTAAGCCAGATGTCCACGGAGAAAAAACCCTACGCACTCCCCCATGCTGACTCACCTGACCACTGCTCAGCTGAGCTGGGTTTTTTCTGCTTGACTTTTCTGAGTGGGGAGGGAGAAGTAAAGAGGCCTCTCCTAACACCCAAGCCCCGGCGTTCCCTGGGCTGACCTACCTGGCCACTGCTGCTCCTCCCGGCCACTGCTCCATTGAGCTGGGTTCTTCCCCATCAGCCTTTCTCAGCAGGGGGGGGGGGAGGGACTGAAGGCACTGTGTGTATGACCCATGCGCAACCTGCATGCACCCACCGCTATGCGGACTGTGGTATGCTGTGCATCCAATGATTATCCAGTCAGAAGCCAGGACTTGGCACACTGAGAGAGACCTCCTCGCTCCCTGCCCAGCTCAGAAAAGCTGAACGGGAAGAAACTGGCTCAGACTGTGCCAACAAACGAGCAGCCCCCAAGTCACGGTGAATATGAGCAATTTTGTCTGCAAAGTTTGTCCTCACAGCAGGCAGAAAATGACGACTCAACCTCTGGATGGAGGCAGCCCAGCTTTGCCAAGCTGTTCACCATCTGGAACAGCTCTGCTGGATGAGACTTTGCAGATGCTATGGTATTGGAGAGGAGAGCTTTCCTCACTGCCATCCTAGCCATGTCAAAGCTGATCTGTGGTGCAATTGGTTCGCTTCAGCACAGGTCAAACTCCACCTGCACTCTAACTGCCTTGCCCCATGTTTCAACAGCCTACAGTCGCCCGTATACCTGGAGGACCTATCCTGATGCCACAGCAGAAGCAGATGCCTGGGTGCAACTGTGTCAATGGCCCTGATCAGCAGGCTATTCCACAGTTCAACCAAGCCATCTTCAGAGCAGCTGTCAAAATCAGTGGCTATATCCCCCGGGGAGTTCTGGACTCCAATTGGCTCCATGAGTCTCCAGGGGCAGACCAACCTAACTGATCCCCCTTCCCAACGGGGGCGAAGTAGTGCATGGACCCAGGCCTGCAGAAGATAATGATCTGACCATGACAACAGTGTCTTTACAACACCCATAATAATCGGAGTCCCATTTTTTAGGCCAGTGCAAAATATTAAGTTCAACATGTGTCCCGCCTCATGTGTTGGTAATGAAGTCCCTTTCTGGCCTCAGAAGGTTCGCCTTGGCATGGATGTTGAAGTCACCCATAACAATAAGTCTGGGTGCCTTCAACACCACCTCTAAGACCATAGACCAACTCAGCCAGCTTGGTCAGGGAGTCTGTTATGCAGCATGGTGCAAGGGCATCCCCTCACTTTGGCGCTGGGTATGGTGACCTATAAGCCCCCAATGCCGGCCCAGCACCATTCTGGATGCGCGTGGGCTCCAAGCGCCGGCCCAGCACCATTCTGAATGCACACGGGCCGGCGCTGGGGGCCCACGCACATCCAGAATGGTGCTGGGCTGGTGCTGGGGGCTTTTGAGTCTTGGTGTCTCTTCAGCACATGCATGCCAGCCAGGGAGAAAGACTTTCCTCCCTGGGCTGGTGCACATGCACTGAAGAGATGCGGGGACTCAAACAAGGAAGAGCCTCTTCCTTGTTTGAGTCCCCACTTGCTGCCCATGGCTGGAGCGGCTGCGCAGGTGCAGCCGCAGGTTCTGGTAGGTCAGCACTGCCACCGACCTAGAGAAACGCTGCATGCACAGTTTTGACAGGGGGCGTGGCCAGCTTGGGCAATGGGTTCTAATGGAACCCATTGCCCAGATATTTTAATTGCCTGGAGGGGTGGCTTTGAAGCCATCTCTCCAGGCTGCACCGCGGCTGTGCAAAGTCAGGCGGGAAATTTGTGGGTGGGTGGGGTCTCTGAGACCTCACTCACTTGCTCAGCTGGTGCCATTACATGCACAGTGTTCCTGCATTGGTGATGCTTGTCTGGACAGGACCGGGGTCTTTTTGGCTGGGGGAGTGGGGGGGAACACTGTTGGGTGGAGGGTCAGGGGGGCACATGGGGATATGGTGGGGGGA